>PVLA01002763.1:0-20417 GCA_004027455.1 Hydrochoerus hydrochaeris | reverse complement strand
AGGTGCTTTGGCTCACATTTCCCAAGCTAATTAAGTAACAAGATTAAAGTGTTACAAAGGTGAAAAAAGTTAGCAAATATATACTCCAGCTTCTAAAAAATAAAATAGATTCAGATTCACTCACAGACGGGTGTGCAGTGTCTTCTGTCTCTCACTCGCTGACTCCCTGACCACCTTTGGGACCCCTGAGCCCTGCTGCAGCTGGACTCCGGCACATTTCTATTTTGTCCTTCAGATAAGAACTAAATAAAATATATTTAAGTGGAGAAGCATAAGGCTGGGGCTAATGACTAGAGATTCTTCAGCCTAGAAGTTTACATGGAAGTCACAAGAATGCATGAGGACCTCAGAAAGAGAATGGAAAACATGACTATGACAAACCAATGAAAGTCCTGCAAGGTGGGATAGGGGAAGAAATTTAGAATGAGCACTCAGGGAGAGTGATATCCCAGAATAAGCAGAAGAAATAAAATGATAAAGGGGTTTACACGAGGACCTCAGAAAGAGAATGGAAAACATGACTATGACAAACCAATGAAAGTCCTGCAAGGTGGGATAGGGGAAGAAATTTAGAATGAGCACTCAGGGAGAGTGATATCCCAGAATAAGCAGAAGAAATAAAATGATAAAGGGGTTTACCAGGGAAATAGTGTCAGAAGGCTGACTAAAACCAGGGAAAGAGAGAGGAGTCATTAAATAAGTCACCAAAATGAAGGCTGTTGGAGATTTTGACTTAAGTCATTTTGTTGATGTAGTAGGAACAGAAAGTAGGAACAGAAGCCATTGCTTCTTCACATTAGTGGGACCTTGGTGAGCTATGTGGGAAGAGAGAAACCCTACCATAACCCCTCTGCCACTCTGGGAACCCTGGTCCAGAGATACGTAGGCACCTGGCCCATTCCCCTACAGCACAGGACAGGTAGCCAGTGTGGTAAGTCCCCAGGACTCAACAGTTGGCTCATCCAGATAAACCTTGGGTAAAATACTCTAACAAAGGAAAACACTTTTCACACAAATCCTTAATCTAAAAATGGTTTTGTTATATAACTATAGACTTTGCTTCTATGGTCTAAAGTACAAAATCAATAGTTATCACAGTGTGCCAATTTCTAAATTGTGTTTGACACTATCGCTATTGCTAATTGTGCTACTGTAGCTAGGATGTCATATCTGTTATAATCAGTTGTTCTTCCTTGTCCAACAATATTGGGAGGCTTTGCAGTAACAATATCACCACAGTCCTACAGCAAAAACTGGGAACTAAGCAAACAGACACCAAGATTCCACTATCAATTGGGAAGATAGGATCTTGGGACACAAATCAAAAATCTTCTATACACAGAAGATATCCCTGAAGGTCAGACTTTTCCTAGAGAGGCCTTGATACTAGTGATATTGCTACCTACCAACCAAATCACAAGGATCATTACAGAAAACAAAATAAAAATTTGTTTTGAAATAGAAAATCTCAAGACAATGGAGCAAAATGCAACTACAGATCTCCAGTCTACTTAGAACAAGTCCATGAAACATAAACATAAAAGAATTCAAAGTCACACACCTGAAATTTCTGAAATGATTATAGCTAAGTAAAGAAATAATTCCAGCAGGCTGTATAGGAAATCAGATCAGAAGTAATCTCTCAAATAAAAAAAGAAATGACAACCATAATGAAGACATAAAAAATAGAGGAGCATAGAAAAATGATGGAAACCTTGAATGAACAATTCAGGAAATAATTAGAATGGAAGAAACAGATTCAAAGAGATAGCCAGGAAATTAAAAATTTCACTGAAAGCTAGCAAAACCACTTGAATGCTTGCAGATCTTGAAGACAAGATGGCAGCTAGCGATCATAACAGAAAAGATCTCTTAAAAATAACAAGGAACCAAGAACTAACAGTTCAATAGCTGTAGGATTATACAAAGAAAAATAATATAATATTGGTAAGTGTCAAAGAAAAAGAAGACTATTTGCAGAAGTGATAGGAGAAAATTTCCCAAGAGGAAAATAACTGACACACAGAAAAGTGAGGCATATAGAATTCCAATTAGCCATAACCAGAATAACTGTACACTCAGACATATAAAAATTAAGATCCCAGAAATTCAGCACAAAAACACAATATTAAAAGCTGTTAGAGAAAAGAAACAGATCACCTATAAAGGAAAGCTCATCAGAATCACAGCAGATATAAGCCAACAAGTCAACAAGAGCTTGGAGTAAAGGCCTAAAGAAAACAACTTCCAACCCAAATTGATGTACCCTGAAAAACTACCTTTCAAAATTAATAGATAAATAAGGTACTTCTATGACAAAAAACAAGAAATTCATGACCACAAAACCAATGCTACAACGATATTCTAGACAGAGTTAGAATACCTGAAAGATAGTCTGGACAGAGATAAAAATGATCATAATTCCAGGACAACAACAGAAAGAAATTTCCAGGCAGACCAAGCAGTTAAACAGAGGAGAAAATCAGGGAACAAACAGAGGGAAAATACCATGGCAAAAATAAGCCAATATCTATCAGTTACAACCATCAATGTAAATAGCCTCAATTCACCAATCAAAAGAAACACACTCGCACAATGGATCAAGAAACTAGATCCAACAATATACTGCATACAAAAAACACATTTAACTCAAAAAGAAAGTCCTAGATTGAAAGTCAAAGGATTGACAACAATCTTGCATACAACAGGAAACCAGAAAAAAAAGCAAGGGTAGCTATCCTGTTTGCAGACAAGTGCACTTCAAACCAAGAATGATGAAAAGAGATAAAGAAGATCATTACATACTTGTTAAGGAAAAACTTTAAGAGAAAGAGATAATAAAAAATATGTAGGTACCAACTGCAAGAGCACCCAACTATGTAAGATAATTATTTATAGACATGAAAAATCAAATGAGCAAAAACGCAATTGTAATGGGAGACCTCAATACTTCATTGTCACAAAGAGATAGATTAACTAGACAAAAAACCAGCAGAGAACTATCAGAACTGAACCAAACCTGTGAATGAATGGGTGTTTTCTGAGTTATTAGTAGATATTTTCTGAGTATTTCACCCCAACAATATCAGAATATACATTCTTCTCAGTTGTACATGGGAAATTCTCCAAAATAGATCATATAATAGCCCACAGAACAAGCTTAAGTAAATGCAAAGGAATTGAAGTTATCCCATGAATATTATTTGACCATAGTGCAATGAAATTAGAAATTAATAGCAAAAGAAACTGCAAAAACTCCATAAACACATGTAAATTAAATAACAACCTGCTAAACAACCAGTGGGTCACAGATGAAATAAAGAAAGAAATTAAAACAATATATACAACTAAAAAAGATTGCAGATACAACACACTGGATCTTATGGTATATAATGAAAGCCATCCTAAAAGGGAAATTTATAGTGGTGAATTCTCACATCAAGAAAACAGAATAAACAACCTACTACTGCATCTCAAACTACTAGAAAAAGAAAAGCAAATCAAACCTAAAGAAGGGAAGAAATTGTAAAGATCAGAGCAAAAATTAACACAATTGAGAACCAAGAAAACAATACAAAGAATTAATGAATTGAAGAGTAGGTTCTTTGAAAGAATAAATAAAATTGATAAACCTCAGCTAAGTCTCTTATCAAATAATGGGAAAAAACTCTCAAATTCATGGAACAAGGAATGAAAATGATGAAAGCATTACAGATTCTGGGAAAATTCAGAAGATCATCAATATCAATTTCAAAAATCTTTATTCTCATAGGATGGAAAATACAGAATAAATGGATAGATTCCTAGAAACATATGAATTACAAAAATTGAATCAGGAAGATATAAAAATTCTGAATAACTCAATGTCAGTTAATGAAATTGAAAACATAATGAAAAACTTAAACACAAAGAAAATCTCCTTATGTTTTTACAATTGAATTCAACAAAAAAATTTAGAAAATATTTAATGTCAATACTTCTTGAGCTCTTTACTGAAACTGAAAGGGAAGTTTTCTCTACTCATTCCTGGAGACAAGTATTACTTTCATATCAAAGCCAGAGAAAGACCCAACCAAAAAGAATTACAGGCCAATCTTGCTAATAAGCATAGATGCAAATATCTTCAATAAAGCACTAACAAACAGAATGCCATAAGTCATCAAGATTGTATACCATAATGAAGTAAGATTCATCCCAGGAATGCAGGGATGGTTCAACATATGAAAATCAATAAATGGAATACACCATATCAACAGATACAAAACCAAAAATCACATGATAATATCAATAGATGCAGAAAAGGCTTTTGGTAAAGTCCAACACTCAGATGGTATTTATCTCAATCCGATAAAAGCTATCTATGACAACTAACAGTCAATACCATACTAAATAGACAAAAACTAAAAGTTTTCAGTGTAAAATCAGGAACAAGATAAGGAAGTCCACTTTCACCACTCCTATTCAACATAGTTCTAGAAGCATTAGCCAGAACAATTAAACAAGAGAAATAAAAGGAATAAGGATAGGGAAGGAAGAAATGAAATTATTATTCACAGATGACATAACACCCTACTTTGAAGGTCCCAAAACCCTACCAAAAGCCTTTTAGATTTAATAACCAAATTCAGTAGTGTAACGGGACACAGAGTCAACACTAAAAATCAATAGCATTTCTGCACACAATCAACAAACTCATTGAGAGAAATTAGGGATACCATGTCCTTCTCAATAACATCCAAAAAATGAAATACTTAGGAATTGATCTAACAAAGGAAGTAAAAGATTTATACATTGAAATTACAGTACTCTGAAAAAAGAAATAAAAAAGGATCTCAGAAAATGGAAAGGTATTCCTTGCTCATGAATAGGAAGAACCAACATTGTGAAAATGCTCACACTCCCAAAATTGTTATACTGATTTAATGCAATCCTGATCAAAATATCATTATTATACCTCACAGATCTGGAGAAAATATTCCTAAAATTCATCTGGAACCAGAAGAGACCTGCAATAGAAACCATAATCCTGGACAACAAAGGCAAGGTAAGGACATCACTTGAAATCATATTACAAAGCTACTGTGATAAAATCAGCATCGTACTGGCCAAAAACAGACCTGAGGATCAGTGGAACAGAATAGAAGATGAAGACAAAGCTACAAGCACACTCAGTTACCTTATCTTTGACAAACACGACAAACATGCTCACTGGAATAAAGATAGCCTCATTAATAAATGGCACAGGAAAAACTGGCTTTCCACATGATTAAAACTGGACTCTATCACCATGCACTAAACTAAAGTCAAAATAGATCAAAGATCTAAATATTAAAGCAGAAACACTAAACCTACTGAAAGAAAAAGTAGGCAGAAACCTTGAAGACATAGGGGTAGGTAGAATGTTCAGGAACAACAGCCAAACTGCACAGGGAATATTTCAAAGAATCAACAACTGGGATCTCATCTTATTAAAAAGTTTTTGCCCATCAAAAGAAATCACCAACAGAGTGAAAAGAAAATCCACAAATTGGGAAAAAATGTTAGCCAACTGTCCCTCAAGCAAAGAACTTCTATCTATAACATATAAAGAAATTTTTTAAATCAGGCATCCTAAATTCAAAGATCCAATCCAAAAATGAACATCTGAGATTAATACACATTTTTCATATTAAGAAACAAAATGGCAAGTAAATATATTAAAAAATGTTCAACATCATTGGTCATTTGAGAAATGCAAATTAAAACAACACTGAGATTCTGTGTTGGTTTCTTTCATTGCTGAGACAAAATATTTGACACCCAAAATTAATTAAGGAAAGGTTTATTTACCTCACAGTTTGTGGAAATTTCAGTCCATATTCTGCTTGGTCCAAGGCAAAGTGGCTCATGGCAGTGGGCAAAAGTTCAGAGTGACAGAAAACAGTGAAAACAAGTGCAAAAAGGAAGGAGAGTGAGACAAGACCCTCTCTGTCCCTTATACTGTAGGTAGGCTACCCACTCTATGGATGAGTGTATCACTCACACCCACAATCCTAGCATTAGACCATTAATCAATCACAAACTCTAGAAGCCCACTTCCATGACTGCATGAAGCTTTGGGGGAACATCTATACGTAAAGCATAACATTCCACACTTATCCCCGAAAGATTATGCACATCTTTTCATGCAAAAGACATTTTAGTGCATCTCTAAGAGATACCAAAGTTCTGTTTCAGTATTGCTGAGAAGTCCAAGTCTCAAGTTTCCTCTGAGATCTAAGGCAAACTCTTAGCTCCAAGTACTTATACAAGTGAAAATTTAGACATTCCAAAATTCAATGGTACGTGATAAACATTACCAGTCTAAAAGATACTAACTGGGGGATACAAAGGATTGGAACTAAAGCAAGTCTAAAATCCAGAAGGGCAAATACTAAATCCTATAGTTTCATGTGCAGCATCCAATGCAACCTGGGCAAGTTGTTAGCTCCAAAGGATTTGCATGACTCTATCCTTAAAGCTTTTCTGGTGGTTGTAGCTCCTATTGTTTCCCTCTTGGGCCAATGTTGCTCCCTCCTTGAAGGTTTCCTCAAATGATTCACATTTCTGGCTTCTCCAAATTGCACCTTTGGCTTCACCTTCACAGCTTCACACATTGCCCTCTCAGGAGCATACTTCCTGGGCTCCCAGACCTTCTTCTGAAATGTGGATGGAAGTCTTTTTAACTCTAGAACTCTGGCATTCTTCATTCATCTAAAACCAGAGCCATGTGAATAATGCTAGGGTCTGCTGCCAGCTAAAGGAGTAGTTAGGCTTTTTCTCTCTTGGCTGTAGGGATCAAGTGCCTGGATTTCTGGGCACTTTGAACATGATCTGAAGAACAAATTCTCTATGCTGTCACCATTCTGGAACCTGGTACAGCTGCTGCCATTTTGGAACCTGATGTGGTCACAGCTGTCATTCTGGAATATTGTGCTCTGTGGTTTTCTCCTCAAAGGAAAGTCTTTCACGTATGCAGTTTTGAGGCTGCAAAGGAGGGTGAACTGTACCTTGTAATACCCTCAGGCCATATTTTCTATTCTCCGGGTCCTTCGCAGCAACTAAGAGCTCCTCAGCTCTATCTTTGTAGTCTACAGCTTTACTAGAGCTTCCTTTCTGGGAATACTCACATTTTAAATTGTCCTGCTAGCCACCTTGCTATTGATTCTCAACATAAATCTGACTAAAGGCCCCCAACAGTAACCATGCTACCACCTCAACATTTTACTGCCTTGAAATTTCTTCTGCTGCATTAATTAATCTGATGTCCTCAATCTCAGTTTCAAGCAAAGTCTCTGGACACAAGCAAAATGGGAGACAAACTTTTTGTCAAGCCGTAACATACATCAACTGGAGCCCAGCAGCCAATTCAGTCCTTCTTCCCAGCAGAAATCTCCCTAGTCTGGTCTTTACCAGCAGGATTTTTATTAGCCTTCTGATTTTCTGAGTTCTAACGAGAATCTCTCATACAGAAAAGCCTAATGCATTCCAGCTCTACTTTTTCAGGCAACATCTTTGAACCTTTCCAAACTCTTCCCACAAGCTATTCCCAAAGGATCTTGAATCACATGGTCAGGTATAGTCACAGCAATGACTCCACTTTTCTGGTACCACTTTATCTTGGTTATTCTCTCATTGCTAGAACAAAATACTCAATGCCCAAAATAATGAAGGGAAGGCTTATTCAGCTCACAGTTTGTGGAGGTTTCAGTCCATTACTCAATTGGCTCCCAAGCAGGGTAGCATAGCAGAGGGGCCACAGTTCATAACAGCAGAAAACAGCAAAAGCAACAAGAGCAAAAAGGAAGGAGCACAATACAAACTCTTTCTGTTCCTTGTACTGTATGTAGGCTGCCTATCTTAGGGTGAGTGTAGCAGTTACACAGATAATCCTAACATTGGGTCAAGAATCATTAATCACAAACTTGAGGAACTTCCTGCTTGACTGAATGATGCTTTGGGGGATTTATAGAGATAAACCATAACAGATTCTAGCTCAACCCAGAAAGAATGGCTATCATCAAAAAAATTATACAATAACAAATGCTCGCAGGGCTGTGAAGAAAAGTAATGCTTTTCTACTGTTGGTGGGAATTTATGCTGGTACAACCACAGTGGAAATCAATGTGGAGAGTTCTCAAAACACCAGGATTAGAGGTTCCATTCAACCCAGATATTCCCCTTCTCGGTGTTTTTCCAAAAAAATTGAAAACATCATTCCACCACAATATATTTCATTCATGTTTATAGTAGCACAATTTGTAATAACTAAATCTTGGAATAACCCAAATGACCATCAACCAAGGAATGAATTAAAAAAGATGTGGTATTTTAAAATAATGGAGTGCTAGTCAGCTATAAAGAAAAATAAACTCCAGGTTTTTATAGGTAACCAGATGCAACTAGAGACCATACTCAGAAGTGAAATAAATCAGCCTTGCATATATAAACATTGTGTCATCTCCCTCCTTAAAGAAGCTGAAAGAGTAAATAAGATACAAAATTTACAATAGATATTGTGAAAGAGAAAAAAAGCTACTCAAAATGAAAGAACAACTGGAGTGGGGGAAAAGAGAAAAGAAGAAAGGGGGAATATATATATATATATATATATATATATATATATATATATACACACACACATAAAATAGCTCAGATAATTGTACTATTCATTCTATTAGTTCATTGAAAGAAACAGTGCTTATATTGTTTGATCAATTTTGCATGCCTTTATCTGGAAATCTGAACAACTATTTTAAAGATGACAATATTCAATATAATAATCATTGTTAATTTCCTATCATCTTGTTTTGAGTTTCTGCATCATTTTTATTATTTTTTATTTTATTCTCCATAAAAGAAAGAAAGAAGTATTGTATAAAAGCTCACAGGGGATAAAAATCCAGAAAGTAGAGAACCAAGGCATAAAAGCACTCTGAGGGAGTATTCTAGCAAAGAAGGACTTAAGAGCAATTGAACAGTACAGCAATGACATTTATTTGTTCATTCAATAAATAGCTGTTGAACTCTTTACATATTATAGGCACTTAGCTTGGGGGTAACTTTAGGGTCTAGTAAGTTATAATTCCTTCCTTCAAAGTGCTCACCACTGAGATAGGGGCAATGGTGAAGATATAGAAAGGTACAAGTAGTTGCACAGGAAGAAAGATTTGTTTTATTTGCTAGAGACACTGGAGAAACTTCCTACAGTGCTATAAAGCTGGGTTTTGAAAGATTAAAAGGAGTTTTCCAAGTGGAAGTGGGTAGGATTCATTTCAAAGAGTAGGAATAGTAGAGTATAAAATAAAGGCAAGGAAGAGTCTATATTTTGGGACTTACAAGCAATTGGATATGTTTGGATCACGAAATGAGTTTGGAGGGTCAAACAATGGGACTAAAAGGTAGACAGGGCCAAGAAACACCTAGTATGTGCCGGGCTTTAGGCTAAGAATTTGGTCTTCACTTTGTAGATAGAGAGAAAAACATAAACAAGAAAGGCTTGGGGTTTTGAAATATCTTTGATTTAAACTTTTCTCTTTATTTTTTCTAGTTTTTTTATAGTTTAGGTTGGGTACTTGATTGTTCTATTTTTCATTATCTTTCTTTAAAAATTATATACAGTATTATTACTATAATGTTTTTTTATGAGTTGTTATCGTTCTCATTGGTGTCTAAGTAATAAACTTCCCATGAATTCAATGAAATAAGAGTTTAAAAAATAAGAAGGATAAATAAATCCAAAATGTTGCCCATTTAGAAAAACCAATAAAACAGATACACCTCTTGAAAGCCTAATTAATGTAAAATTGAACATAAAAATAATCAAGATTACTTTTACAAATGTAAGAGGAGACATGTCAGAGTTACATGCTTGAATTATGTAATAGCAGAATTTAAAACTTGGGATGAATTAATTCCAAGTAAAACACATCTTATTAAAATTGATTTAAGAACAAATGGATAACTAGACTTGATCAATTATTATAGCAGAAGTAGATAAGCTCATTAGTGTACTATCACTGAAAAAAGTCACCAGGCCTCAAAGCTAAGTTTAATACATAATTTAAAAGCAAGAAACTTCAATGCTATTGAATTATTTCAGATCCTAATAACCAAATTTAAAAAAAGAAGGAAAATTACACACACCAATATTTCTTATCCATACAGGTGCAAATTCTGAGTGAAATATTGTCATATAAACTCTGGCAATAACCTAAAAGATAATATATTATGATTAAACATATTTTATGCTTAGTCTAGGTGTGGTACAATATGAATTTCAAAATAGTTATTGTACCATACGTATCATTACATCAACATACATTATATCAATATATGAATTATATCAATAAATTTGAATATTTATGTACACATATCTATTATGTGTATTAATTATATACATATATTTATATACACCTATATAATATGTACAGTATTAATATGAATGGTATTTATCTCTATATATTAACCTACAATACATGATCTAAGATTGAAAAACTATACTAAAGCAAAATAGATATCAGTGTAAATATAACAGGACACAGATAAAAAGTGAGTATCTTCCTCTTCCTTCAACTTTACCCTAGTCATGAAAACCAGCACAATCACACTGAAAACCAGCAGTGTGGCCAACAGTGAGGAAAGTACTTTGAAAATAACTAAAAATATAATGAATAAAAGAAATACCAAGGGAATTGAAAAGGCACCCCAGAAAATGTCTAAAATAATGTGGGACACTAATGGAGCACTAAAGTAACCAGAAAGATATAAGCAATGTAAAAGCCAAAAAGTATAATAGCAGACATAAATCACACATCATCAGTAATTACACTAAGTGCAAATAAACATTAAATGTAATTGTAAAGCCCTGATCAAAAGGCAAGGATCAGCACAATAGATTTAAAATAGTTCCATTATATGCTACCTACAAAAGACACACATTAGATTCAAGACAAAAACAGGGTGAAAGTATAAGGATGAAAAAGATGTATCATGGAAACAGCAACTGAAAGAGAGCTGAAATGACTTCCAAATATCAGAAAATAGATTTCAGGACAAAAATCATTAGTACAGACAAAGAAGGACAGGAGGGACATATAAGAAATATGCCAATATATATTGCCTAACAGCAGATCCCCCAAGTACACAAAGTAAAATACATAATGAATTAAAGGTTCAGATAGACAACTTAATAACAGTACTTGGAGTCTTCAGTATCCCACTTCAATTATGGATAGAACAGCTGGATGGGTTAACAAGGAAATAGAATACATGAGCAACACTAAAACCAACAAATACTTGCTAAACATTCTGCCCAACAAAAATAGAATATGCTTTCTTCTCAAGTGCACATGGAATATTCTTTGGAATAAAGAGTAGGAAGACCATAAGACAAACTTCAATATACTTAAAAAGATTAGTATACAAATTGTATTGTCCATCCATAGCAGAATAGAAATTAAAATCAGAAGAAGGAAAATTACATATATGTAGAAGTGAAATGACATACTCTTAGTTATTGGATCAAAGAAGAAATCTTAAGGAAAATTAGAAAATACTTTAAGAAAAATTAAAGTGAAAATATAGATGTCTAACACAGGATACAGCAAAAGCAAAGGAAAAGGGCTAAGTACTATACTTAAATGGAAGAAAAATTTTATCTAAAGAAATTTAAAAATAAGAGTAAATGAAGCAAAAAGTAAAGAGGTGAAGAAAAAAGAGAATAAAATGGAAAAAATGGAAGCAAAGTTTTTATAAGAGAAGAGGAAGAGGATTGAGGGAGGGGAGAAGAATGGGGAAAAATAGAAGATCAAGATATATTATGTGCGGCTAAAAATTCCCTATGATGAATATGATCTTCATGTATATTAAAAGTATATCAAAATAAAACTAATTTTAAAAATAGTTGGAAGGAAAATATACTAATAAGATTGAAGCAGAAATACTAGAAATAGAGAACACAAAAACAATAAAGAAGAAACAATGAAACAAAAGTGGGAACTGGAAAAAATTGATTAACTTTCAAACAAAATAAGGGAAGAAGAGAGAAGACTCAAATAACTAAAACTATTAATTAAAAAAGAACATTACTATTCACTTCATGTCAATAAACAGGATTTTAAGGGAATACCAAGTGTCATTATAAGGTAAAATGAACATATTTCTAGAAAGATATACACTATGAAATATATGATTCAAGAAAAAATAGAAAATTCGAGTAGACCTATCACAAGTTTAGAGATCAAATTGGTAATTTTTTTAAAAAATCCTATGAAGAAAAATCCAAGATAAAATTATTCACAGGTCAATTCTACAAAACTTTTAAAGAAAGTTAAGCACTAATCACTCATAAACATGTCTCAGAAACAGAAAAGGGAACACTTACCAAATCATTCTATGAGACCTGTATTATGCACACAAACAGTGCTCTGTAAGACAAATGCCAAGGTCTTCAGATTAATGACAGTCCTAAGGACCACTCAAGTCACACAGGACCACGTGTCACTGAATAGAGTGATGCCAGCTGCCTGGGATTCCCAGCCCCTAGCAGGGATTTTCAGAAGACAAGACCATTTAGCACAAATGCAACTCTCATGAACCTTAAAAACAAAATCTGTTCTCTTAAGAATAGCTTACACCTCTTTTATCAAAGAACTTGGCAGTTGGTCCCAAACTCACAGTGATCTTGGTCTAAGAAAGGGATAAGAATCCTCCAAACTCACAGTGATCTCCAGAAGGCATTTTCCCAGTCTTTCTAATGCCTGGCTATACCTGATCCATGTCACTAGCAACCTTTACTTTCCATCTTGTAAGGCTTCTGCTAGAATAAACTGGGGCTCATTTTTGACATGAATTTGTCCAAAGGGGAGAGAAGTCACCCCTGGGGGAAGCTGGTTATAAATAGGACAACCTGACATCTTCAGACATGACAACTGGGAACAAGGGTGGAATATGATCCCATGAATGCAAAGTACACAATGAGAGAAAGCATGAGAAACTATAAGCCAATATCCCTTATGAACACAGACAGAAAAAGTCTCCCCCCCAAAAAAATTAGCGAAAAACTCCTATGAATGACTCATCTGTATCACTCCTTTTATATACCCAAAGGAATTAAAGTCAGTGTACTATAGGGAAACCTACATATCCATGCCTATAGCAGCACAATTCACAATAGCTAAGCTATAGAACCAGCCCAGGTGCCCATCAATGGATGAACAGATAAAGAAAACGTGGTATAGTATTAGTCCGCCATGAAGAACAAAATATGATTTTCAAGAAAATGGATGAAACCGAATTGCATCACATTAAGCAAAGCAAACCAGCATCAGAAAAAAAAATTCATGTTTTCTCTCATATGTGGAATACTAAAACAAGCAAACAAAAAAGCAAAAACAAAGATGATGTGAAAGAAGAGATACTATTATTAGGTAAAAGCGCTGAAATAAAAGTGGAGAGGAGGGCACTGTAGAGGAGACTAATGGGGTATGGATATGATCAAAGTATATTATATATATGTACAAAAAATTTTAAGTGGAAAATAATACTAGCAAACTAAATCCAATACTACAAGAAAAAAGACAATAGAGCATGACCAATTCATATTTACCCTAAGAATGCAAGGCTAGCTTTCTATACGAAAAGCAAGCAATGTAATCTATAATTAATAAAGGGACAAAGCCACTTGACTGTCTCCAGAGATGCAGAAGAATTAGTTGAAAACTCAACAGCCTTTGATGATAAAAAAAATAGCAGATTTATAACAAAGAAGTTTCCTCAATCTAATAAGTGGCATCTATAAAGAATCTAATATCACAGCAAATGGAGGAAGCCTGAAATCTTTCCCATGAGAGCAGCAGTAAGTATGTTGCTTTTCCCACTTCTGTTCAGTGGGTAGAAGTGAGAATTCAGATATTAACCCTTACATTTTTAGTCAGTTGATTATCAAAAAGGGTGAGACAAGTGGCTATCCACGTTCAAACAATGAAGTTTTAGCTTTAACTAGCACTACCATAAACACAAAAATTATATCACAGTGGATCAAAGACCTAAATATGAAAGCCACAATTATATCTTAGCTACCTCAGAGAATATAGGCACAAATCTTTATACCCTGGAGTAAGTAATAGTGTATCTATCTATGACACCAAAAGTACAACCAAACAAAATAAACATAGATCTATTAGACTTCAGCAAAAATATAAGCTTTAGTTCTTTAAAGGATACTATCAAAAAAGTAGGAGACAACACCTAGAACTTGAGAGGAAATAGTTGGAATTATATATTCACCTATGTCTAGTATCCATAATATATAAAGAACCATTAGAATCTATCAATAAGGGCCGGGGATTTAGCTCAGTGGCATAAGCATTTGTCTTGCAAGCTCGAGGTTATGAGTTTGATCCCCAGTACCACCCCCCCAAAAAAAGAAGAATCTGTCAATAAAAAGTCAATGCCACATCAAAACAGGCAATGACTGGGGAAGTAGCATAGTGGTAGAGCATATGTTTGGTATGTGTGAAACCTTGAGTTCAAATCCCAGAGTCAAAATAAATTATTTAAATTAAAAATTAAAATGGGCCAAAGATTTGAACAGACACACAAGGAAAATACACAAATGGCCAATAATTGTACTCAGCATTATCACTTTAGGGAAATGCAAGTCAAAAAACCACAATGAGACAGCACCTGATAATCACTAAGGCAGCTCTCCTAAAAAAGATAGAAAATGTCATTAAAAAATGACAACGACAATCATGGAGAAGTTAGAACCCTCATACCCTGCTGGTGGGGATGTAACAGGAGGAGCAGCTTTGGAGAACAGTTAGATTGGTAGTTTCTCAGAAGTTAAACATACAATTACGTATGACCCAATAATTTCACCCATAGATGTATCCCACAAGAACTGAAAATACATATTTGCACCAAAATTTGTTCAGAGCAGCACTGTTTGCAATAGGCCTATAGGTGGGAAGTACCCAAAGGTCCATAGACTGACAATGGATAAGCAAACTATAGTATAGCTGTACAATAAAATATTAGTCAGCTATCAATAAAAATGGATTTTTGATATACACTACAACATGGATGAATTTTAAAATATTATTCAAACTAAACAAAGCAGATGCCAAAGGCTATATACAATATTGTAGAATTCGTTACTGTGAAATGTCAAGAATTGGCAAATCCATAGAGATAGAGAGCCTATTTGTGATTTCCAGGGGATGAAGGAAGAGAGAAATGTAGAACAACTATTAATGGGCATGAAGTTCCTGCAGGGTCACTAACATACTCTGAGGTTAGTGATGATGGTCATAAAGCCTTGAAAATATTCTAAAAACTAATTAATTAATTAATTGTACATTTTAAAAGATAAATTTTATAAAATGTGAGTCATATCTCAATAAAAGTCAGTTCACGCATTTTGGCAGAAGACACAACATAGACAATAGATTTATAGAAACGTTTCAAATGGTGGTTAAAAGGTTAATTTCTCTGCAGCAAAATCACAAGTTGACAAAAGACTAAATCACAAAAGAGGAAAGTATATCAAAATACAATTCATAGAAGGGCATATGCAAATGGTACAAAATATGCTCGGTTCTCTGACAGTCATAGAAATCCAAATTAAAATGACAATGAGAGACTTTTTTGTGCTCAGTAGACTGTCAAAAAAATAGCTATCATATCTACTGCTGGCAGGGATGTGAGAGATAAAGGGTGAGCTTATACACCACTGGTTAGGATACTGACATAGTTACAGCATTTTGGAAGCTGGCAACCAACACCTATTAGTATTTGAAGTACATATATCCTATTACCCAGTAATCCTAACTCTAGGAGCTGATCTTATAAAAATAAAATAGCAGTTTCTAAAGATATAGACAGAAATACACATGCATATTGTTGCCAAATTGGTTACTGATATTCTGAATAGATTTTTGTACATTTAAACTACAGAATAGTATGTAAGCATACAAAGGATAAATTAAAGAATTATCAGACAACTTAGAGGGAATGCCATAGATTAGAAAAGAAATACACAAAAATGTATGTAATATAACTTTCAAGAAAATAATTAGAAAGAGCAATATATATATGTGCCCATAAATCTGTGTATAATTCTACTTTAAATATATCTACACAAATGGGAGTGGGTGGTCAGTAGATGCTCACTGGTAATTTCTGAAGCCTCCCAAAAAAGACATGATGATGAATTTGAAGCCCAGGGGACAGTGAATCTCTTTAAAGTCCTACAGGAACACCTTCTCTAGAACTTTCCTTTGGTTACCTTTTCTCCTGCAAACAGAGTGATAGCCCTGCTCATCCCCTGCTCTGCAGTCATCACTCATCTTTCCATCTTGGATTCTCTCTTCCTGCAAGGCATGGGCAGAAGAAAAGTACCTGGGTGAATTCTCACAATGCCTGCCCATCATTGTACTGAGAATGCTTCCATATCCATCCTGTACCACCCATGAGTATGGAGTGTGGAGCCCCAGAGAAAAGGCAGGATCACTAAAATACTTGGGATGACATATATTCTTAGTTTTATCCTTGGCCTCTATGAAGAATACAGAGATCCAGCCATGATTTCCTTTTATAGTGAACCTTCAAGTTACGACCAACCCAAAAACGAGCAACTTGGGTCATGACTGAAATTTGAGATTTAACTTACAACCAAAGTATTGAGTTATGACCTGAATATGAGCTGACCACTCTTGTGGTTGTAAACAAAACTTGTGACACCAGAAAGGACATGGGATCATCAGCCTGAGGCCAGGAGTGAGTGTTTGTGGATATGATTTCAGACAGTGCTTTATACAGTAGGTTTTCTTGAGTGGATCAGGGAGGCCTTTTGTCTTACTCTTAAGAAATATCTGGAGAGTTGCAGCTAACCAGGGCAGGCCCAGAAAAGTTTGGGACCATTAATCCCAGCAGCTCCAGAGGTTCTGCAGGCTTGAGTGGACTATGCCCAGCAACCTTCATTCAACCAGGGGAGCCAGGCCTGCCGAAGGGGGAGCCAAGCCAGTGCTGCACCGCGAGGTGAGTTGCAGCTCATTAGGGCAGGCCTGGAAAAGTTTGGGACCATCAATCCCAGCAGCTGGGTGCCTACCCAGTCCCCTTAGGTCACTGAAATAAGCTCCAGAGGTCCCACAAGTTTGAGTGGACTGCACCCAGTGACCTTCATTCAACCAGAGGAGCCAGGCCCACCACACAAGGGGAGCCAAAGCCAAGTGAGTCCCACTAGCAGAGAGCTCAGGAGGTGATTTCCAACACATCCAGGGAAAGCTTTGGAAAATCGCTGGAAACATGGAAATATAGGAAAATGACAAAATGAAAGACCAAAATGCAATCTCAAACTTCCAGCCCATCCCAAGAAAACCTAGGAGCCATGTACATAGAAGAAAATACTACACATACACCTGAAATGCATGAAATGATATCAACTGAAATAAAGAATCAAGTACGGGAAACTATGAGGGAACTCAAATCAGAAATATTCCCCCAGGTAAAAGAAGAAATGATAAAAGTAGTGAAAGAAATACTGAATGCATCCAATAAAGACACAGCTAAAAAATTAGAGAAACAAAGCAAAATGATAGAATCCCTGAATGAACAGTTTAAGAGACAAACAGAATGCATTAAGCAGATTCAAAGAGATATACAGGAAATCAAAAACTCTAATGAAAGTTGCAAAAACTGCCTCAACAACAGTGAAGATAGAATCTCAGACCTCAAAGATAAGATTGCAGCTAGTGAACAGGAAAGGAAAGATCTTTTAACAATAACAAGAAATCAGGAAATAACAATTCAACAGCTGCAAGATGATGCAAAGAAAAACAATATAAGATTAATAGGGATAAAAGAAAAACAAGGGGACAACACAAATGGTATCAAGAGGATATTTACAGAGGTAATAGCTGAAAACTTCCCAAATATGAGTATGGAAACTAACATACAGATTAGTGAGGCATATAGAACTCCAAATAGCCATAACCAAAACAAAACTACACCCAGACATATAATAATCACCATCCCAGAAATCCAACATAATAACAGAATATTAAAAGCTGTTAGAGAGAAAAGACAGGTCACCTATAAAGGAAAACCTATCAGAAACACACCAGACTTTTCAACACAAACAATGAAGTCAAGAAGAGCATGGGAGTGAAGTTTTTCAGATCCTTAAAGAAAACAACTTCCAACCCAGACTGATGTACCCTGAAAAACTGTCCTTCAAAATGGATGGAGAAATAAGATACTTACATGACAGAGAACAGCTGAAGAACTTCATGATCACCAAACCAAACCTACAAAAAGTACTGAAAGACACTCTAGATACACACAGGAAAAAACTACTAAGCAAGACAGACAACTAAACAGAATGGAAAGTTAAGATACAACATCAGAAAGATAACATGTCAACAATAAACCAATATATGACAGTTATAACCATTAAGGTAAATGGTCTCAATTCACCAATTCAAAGAAACAGACTGGCAAAATGGATCAAGAAACAATGTCCAACCATATGCTGTCTACAAGAAACCCATCTAACCCAAAAGGAAACTCATAGACTGAAAGTCAAAGGATGGAAAACAATACTCCATGCAACAGGAACTAAAAAAAAAAAAAAAAAAAAGTGAGGGTAGCTATTCTGTTTGCAGACCATGTGAACTTCAAACCAAAAATGGTCTGAAGAGATAAAGAAGGTCACTACATACTGGTTAGGGGAAAACTGCAAGAGGAAGAGATAACAATCTTAAATATATTTGCACCAAATTCCAGAGCACCCAACTACACCGAGCAAGTATTAACAGAAATGAAAAATCAAATAGGCAATAACACAATTATAACAGGAGAACTTAACACACCCTTGACACAAAGGGATAGATCAACTAGACAGAAAATCAGCAAAGAAATAACAGAACTGAATCACACCTGTGAACAAATGGATTTGATAGACATATACAGAGTATACAACAACATCAGAATATACATCAGAATATACATTCTTCTCAGCAGTACATGGGACATTCTCTAAAATAGACCATATACTAATCCACAAATCATATTTAAGTAAATGCAAAAGAATTGAAATTATCCCATGCATGTTATCAGATCATAGCGCCATGAAACTGGAAATTAATGATAAAGGTAACTGCAAAAACCCCACAAACACATGGAAATTAAATAATACACTCTTGAGTAATCAGTGGGTCACAGAGGAAATTAAAGAAGAAATTAAACAATATCTACAAGCAAACAAAAATACAAATAAAACTTACTGGAACCTGTGGGATGCAATGAAAGTGGTCCTCAGAGGAAAATTTATTGCACTGAGTTCCCACATCAGGAAAACAAAACGAATACAAATAAGCAACCTGATATTACACCTCAAACAGCTAGAAAAAGAAGAGCAAGCCAAGCCCAAAGCCAAAAGAATGGAGGAAATTATAAAGATCAGAGCAGAAATTAATGCAATAGAGACTAAGAAAACAATTCAAAGAATCAATGAATCAAAGAGTTGGTTCTTTGAAAGAATAAATAAAATTGACAAGCCCCTAGCCAACCTAATTTTAAAAAAGGAAAGAAAAGGCTCAAATTCATGCAATGCAGAATGAAAAAGGAGAAATCACTACTGACCCTGTGGAAATACAGAAGATTATCAACAACTATTTCAAAAACCTTTACTCTCATAGTTTTGATAACACAGAAGAAATGGACAGATTCCTAGAAACATACGAACCACCAAAGCTGGATCAAGAAGATGTAAAACTGCTGAATAACCCAATTTCTATTAATGAAATTGAAAATGTAACCAAGTCCCTACCAACAAAGAAGAGCCCAGGCCCAGACGGATTCATGTGGAATTCTACAAGAAATACAAAGAAGACTTAATGCCAACTCTCCTCAAACTCTTCAATGAAATTGAAAAGGAAGCAATTCTCCCTAAGTCATTCCTGGAAGCAAGTTTTACTCTAGACCAAAACCTGAGAAAGTCCCAACTAAAAAAGAAAACTATAGGCCAATCTCCCTAAAGAACATAGATGCAAAAATTCTCAATAAAATATTGGCAAACAGGATGCAGCAAATCATCAAGAAGATTATACACTATGACCAAGTGGGATTCATCCCAGGCATGCAGGGGTGGTTCAACATATGTAAATCAATAAATGTAATCCACCATATCAATAGGGCCAAAAGTAAGAATCACATGATCATTTCTATAGATGCAGAAAAAGCTTTTGATAAGATCCAACACCCATTCATGATAAGAACCTTACAGAGAATTGGAATAGATGGTCTTTACCTCAATATGATAAAGGCCATCTATGACAAACCAACAGCCAGTGTCATATTAAATGGCCAAAAACTGAAAGCCTTTACCTTGAAAT
>PVLA01002762.1:167364-249180 GCA_004027455.1 Hydrochoerus hydrochaeris | reverse complement strand
GCAGCCAGTGGACCCTTGCACAGGGAGGCCCTCAACTGGGCAGCCAGGAGAGCTAAAAGTCCTTCCATTGAAAGAAAAATGTTCTTATCCACCTAACTATTCTTCAGGACCAGGCAGAGAAATTGATAATGTTGATTCATTTAGCTCAGCAATATTCAGGTCAAAATCAATCTTGTCAAAAATCCATCACCCACACTCAATAAGTAAGGAAAGGGATACAGGCTCCAGGGGAATCAATCACACCCCAATAGGGAGCGGCTGAAAACAGATCTATCATGGCCTCTGATGGAGGCTTCCATTACTCAACATGCTATTTCCTGACTGCGCCTCCAGATCCCCACCCAAGGTCATAGACATCAGCCACAACCCCGAGTAGCAGCCAGAATTAAGATGCCCCAAGACTGGGTAGTCAGTTTACTTGGTCATCTCACTGCAGCCAGGACTTTCCAAAGCCGTGGAACAGATTTATGTATGCGAACTTTTCACAGAATCAGCACTGAGTGAGCTGTTATGACCCTCCAGAAGGTACTGTATCCATTTCTGTGCTTCAGGAATCAGTATCACTGTCACTTAACTCTCCTGCTGCCCCCAAATTACCACAGGAAAGGGAAATAATAGTAAATTAACAGGTTCTCCACTGTACCAGCCTCAGGCTCTTTTACTTCGCTGAAAGAAAAACCGAGGGGCTTCTGCAGAGCTCCCCAACCACAGACAACCACAAGACACAGAGGCTGAGATTCCCTAGCTTCTGTCTCGAGGCCAGAAACTACCGTAGCCCAAGACGGGCATGATAGTAAGCCTCTCTCTGCCAGATACAGAGGAGACACATGAATACATGGCAGAATGCTTCTCGTGAGCCAGATGATAAAGAGGGGCCCCACCTCCACCATTCACGAGTGTGTCTGAGCCATTAGTAAGCTTCTATCTGCCACACATCCCTGGCACACAAAGTTGAAATTATAATAGTGTGCATTTCTGAGGACGGCTGAAGATTCAGTGTGACTCTACAATGTGAAGAACTGGCATGTGCTCCATAAGTAAAACCACTCCTAGATAAAGGTCCCTTCTGGCACCAAATTTGGACTTCAAGACATCTTTCATGAATAGCCTCTAAAAAATATTCACATCATCCATGCATTCATTCATTCACTAAGTGCTTACTGGCCATGGGCTCTTCTAAGCTCTTCCATACATTAGAAGGATAATACATGTGTAGAAACCATTGGGAGGGGACAGCTAATTTATATCCAAAAAATGACAGCAGATGGTAATAAATAACCCAAAGATACCACTTAAAAGAGGAATGAAGTAGACAGCAACCCAGATGGCACGGAAGACTATTTCAAATATAATTCACCAAAGGCTTTTTGAATGGGACGCATCTGAGTCAAATGGTACCAAGTTATCCACATGGCAGTCTGGATGGAGAATGTTCCAGGCCATGGGAATGTGGAAGGCGGAAGAGAAACTGAGGGGGACAGGAAGGGGCAGAGGGCACAGAGAGGCTGGTGGGAGCCCATGAAACAGGACCAAGGAGACCTCTCCAGAATAGCGGGTCCTTCACTTAGTTACGATGCAAAGCTGCTGGAGCAACAGTCTGATAAAATGGAAAAGTTGCACAGAGTGGTACATGGAGAGTGGACTTTTTTTTTTTTAGCAGAGCAACAGTGGAAGAAAGCAGATGAAGTAGGAGCTTTTTACAGAGCTTTGGTGGGGAGAATCTTATACTAGGGAATTAGGTTTGGGGAATGTATATTAGAGTCAAGGAAATTTTTTGAGATAGAGACAATGGTACTTGATGAGAGAAAACAAGAGTTGATGTCTCTAAAGTTTATGTCGTGAACTACTGGACAGATAGGACCTTAATTATTGCTTGGAGAAGATTGAAAGAAACGTGTTGGGGTGAGAAAGTGCAGTTAAAGGTTTTGCTAAGTCAAAATGCATGTTAGACATCAAAGTGCAGAGGTCAGATATAAGTGGTTGGACTTGGAGTTGCTGCTTAGTGGATTTTTACTTAAAGTCATAGTACTGGATGAGATCAGCTTGAGACAAAGGGAGAAGGAAAAGCCAAACATCAGGAAATGCATCCAGAGGAACGCAGATTCAAAGCCCCCAAACTTGAGGGTGTGTGGCCATCAGAACAGAGTCCTGTGCATAAGAAGTGAGGTGGAGATTGGATGTGGATCCTTCTTGGCTGAAGAACATCTGAAATAAGTGGAAGGCTGTTGCCTTCTGAACACACGTGGCAGGTAGATGTTACGCAGGTCACCAGTTCCAGAGAAAGGCAGTGCACTCCTGCTTGTCTGCAGATGCCCGCTTGCTGGGTGAGTATTTCTGGTAGGCAGGTGGCATCAGCCTCTTATGATGTCACTTTTAAATGCTCTGGAGTGGAGGAGGAGGGGAATGGAGGACAGAGGCTGGATCTCTGCTGCGAGTGTACCGCGAATGCCATGTGAATACACTGGCCCTGTTTGAGGGCAAACACACCTCCCCAGATTTCCATAGGAGAACATGTTAGCACAGATGCCCAAAGAGTTGTTGATTCCTAGAACTGCATCTTTCCCTGCAGCAACATCTTCTGTGGTTATTTTGGCAAGTTCCCAAAGGCTACAATTGCCCAGGCTCTTCACATTCTGCCAGTCAACACCCTCAAAACACACAGAGACGCAGCTCCCTCTGTGTCAGTCAGCTTTCCATTGCTGCAACAAAATACCTGAGAATAACAACCTGAAGGAGAAAAGGTTTATCTCGGCCTCACAGTTTCCGAGGTTTCAGTCCATGGCTCCACTTCACTTAGGCCTGTGGCAAGAAAGAAACATGGTAGAGGGAAGCTGCTCACTTCATGGCAGCCAGCAGGAAGGGGAGGGAAGAAGGGAGAAGAGAAAGGAGAGAGGGAGGGAGGGAAAAAAAGAGAGGGAGAGAGAATAACGTAAGAGAATGAGAGGCCAAGAATAAGATGAAGGGCTAGAAATAAGATAGACCTTTACAGCTTTTCAGGGCATCCCACCCAGCCCTTATAATCTACTTTCCCCACTAGACCCTACCTCCTACACTTGATACCACCTCTCTTACAGTCCATTCAGCTAGGAATCCCCCAGTGGATTGATCCACTGATTCTATCACAGTCCTCATGATCCAACTACTTCCCCAAGTCCCCACCTTAGAACATGGCTGCCTTTGGGATGAAGCCTTCAACACAGGAACCTCTCAGGGACATTTCATGCTCATCATAACAGCTTCCTTCCAGTCCCTGCCACCTCCATGCCAGGATACCATGCTCCACCTCCACACCATCCTGAGGCCTATCTGAAATTAGAGCCCCCCATTTTCCCTTCTCCTGCTGTCCCTGTGGAACAGGCTGCCCAGTGGCTCAGCAATTCACTACATAAAACCTCAGCTGGCTTCCCCTCCAGGGTCGGTCTGACCACTGAATAATTCAAGGAGTCGCATCTCGTTTGCTGTTGTGTCCCTCACAACTAACATGATGCCTGCCTCACACTAGTATGTGATTAATCAATAGCCAATAGTGAATCAATGGACAAGTAATGGATGGGCTAAGGAAGGTCTGGAAGTTCTTGCTTTAAAAAACATAGCCAAAGGAAAGAGAGAGAGAACTGCAGCAGAGAGCTCACTGTAGGGAAAAGGGGTCCAGGGGGAAAGTGGGGCTGAGAGGATATATCTCATCTCAGCCCCCAGCCTTATACCTCCTTCATGAATGGTGAGAGAGCAGTGAAAGGGAGCTGCGAGGAAGTAGGTAATGATCTCAGTTTCACAGCTAGGTGGGTTGGGGCCACGCAGAGGGAATTGGTTTCTGGAACAGCGAAGCACTTCCACTTGGCTTCTCCCTAACTGGTTCATCCCGTCAGATGTGTAGATGCGCCTAGCACGTGGCTCACCAATACTGCTGCCTTTAAACTCACATAGAAAACAAAATGACAGCTACCATTCAGTGGGTGTTTCCTGAGTGCCACACACAGGCTCTTTCTTTTAGTCTTAACATTAACCCTACAAGGTGGGTAGATTATACCTATTTCACAAGGAGCCTGGGGTTCAAAAAGTTTATTTGTCCAAGGTTTTGTAGCTAGTAAACTGTAGAGCTTTGTCTCAACAGCTATGTCTGACTCCCAATTTCATGTTCCAAAACTGGTATTTGATTTCCAGAATAAAGGAGACTACAAGGTTCACATGAACTAACTGGGAAAGGGGAACTGTGAGCTTCATGAGGGAGCTGAGGAGAGAAAAGGGGGACCTGAGGCAGAGGACACCCAGATGGGACCATCTGTGTGAATTAATGTGACCAGGTCCCACCCTGGGACATCCAATCCTAGAGCACAAGCAGATGGTGTTTTCCATGCTTGTAGGAGTGAAGCCAGTTGCCCTTCTCAGAGGCAGAATCTCCTGTCCAGCTGTGCATAAAAGTAGACACAACTTTTTCTCCCAAATCTGACCTGATAGCAAGGGCAGTCTCTCTTACATTGCCTCCAAAGACAGGCAAAACTCCTGGGATGCAGAATGGGACTAAAAATATGGGTACATCTCAAGAGTTGGAAATGTTACCAGGTGCCAAGGCTGGCAATGTTACTAAGGAGCCAGGTCATGGCCACGTGGCCAGGAGAGCCCACCTCACCCTGGGAGAGTGACAAGCAGAGTCCCTTTCTCAGCTCTGATCCTCCCTCAGCCCCGGAGGAGAAAGCACACATTGTGAGTTTCCATGCAGAGCCTGTGAGCTAATTGTTGCTACCCTGTGTTCAGCCCACTTTGGTCAGCAGCAAAAAAGGCAGTCTTGGCTCCCATCTGTGATCCTTCACTGAGCTTTCCCTTACCCCTGGAGTGGGCACTTCACTGCAACCACTCTCTACTCCCTAGGGCTCCCCTGTCTTCTCTCCAGGACAGCTCCAGGGGTCTCTTTGAGTGAACCATCTTGGACCTCAGACCTTCCATGGAGATAGTAAGATGGACAATGCCATCTGGAATCTGGAATCAAATAAATGCTCCTAGATCCCTAAGAAATCCTGAGCCTGGGGCATGCTACCAGTTAGCATCATTTAAATCGCAAGCTTATATTAGGGCTTTTCAAACTTTAATATGCACAAGAGTCATAAGGAGAATCTTTTTAAAATGCACTTTGTGCATTTGGGTGGAGGCTCAAGATTGCATTTCTAGCAAGTTTCTTAGGTGAGGCTGATGTGCCTCGTACAGGACCCATACTTGGGTAATGTGGATCTGAAGACTGAAACTTCAGTGATATGCATTTCCTATTTATAAGAAGCTTAGACCTAAGTGGCCTGAGGATTGGGTCAGTACTCACTGACATCTTTATGGGCCTTTGTCCATCCTCTGCTCTGCAGCCCTCATCACCACATGGATTGCCAAAACTCTAAGCACTGTATCTCACTAGTCAGTGTGAGGCCAAGATGGAAATGTGCAAAGGGAGAAAGGACTTTTTCCCCTTTGGTTTACCTGTTTTCAGGCAGTAAGACTATCTGTGAGGTCCCCAGACTTTGACATATATCTCACTGGTCAAAATTATGTCATATTGTCAATTCCTGAGCCAAACACTATCAGCAGGGATCAGATTGCAATGATGGGGTTAAGCCAATTACGTTTAACCCTGTGGGACCAGGAACATTTCCACCTGATCAAAAATCAGGACTCTATTAGCAAGAAGGAAGAGAAATAGCTAAGATGCAGGTAGTGGCCAATAGTGTTGCCCAAATACATGTTTTCAGCTCACTTATCAGGGAGAAGCCTTCAGGAAAAAGGGAAGAAAAGGGGGCAGAGGTCTGCAAGTAGTAAGAAACAAAAGCAAAAGGTTTTAGAGGCTGAGTACAGAGTCTGAGAGAAGATGCCAGCACCAAGGACTAGACTATGACATGCTCAGAGCTGAAGGGAGTGGTCTTTCCTGCTGCCTTCCAGTGGCGCTGGGAGAGATGCCTGTGATGACCTGGAAGCATTTAGAAAACAGCGAAACATTTCAGGAAGGAAGGCAATGGTGGGGGTAGCAATGAGCATCCCTCCTAACCCCCTGGAATGTGGGGAGCAAAGGAAGAAAAGGAGTATCCTCTCCACAGCCTGCCTTCCCAGCCACATGACCTCAGTGACTCTGGTGGGAATTTTCCCTGCTCCTGATTCTCTGCTTCTTTGTTGATTGTAACTGCCCAGGGATCAGCTGACACTGCTGGCAGCGTGGGGTGGGCTGGCAAGAGGCTTCTGCAGGAGGAGAAAGAGGCATTGTTACAGAGGAAGGACTCCTGTTCCTGGGTAGAAAGAAATCCAAGAGACAGAGGCCAGGGGCGCATTAGGGACACGGTGTCCTCCGCAGAAAGCGTTGGCTGCTCAGGGCACAAGCCTGTGGCTCAGTATCCTCACACATGCTGTTCCCTACCCTGAAGACTGGTCCTCATGCTTCTTACACATGGTGTCTGACTTATCCCAGCCTACGGATCACATCCACAGAGATGTCTTTGGCCCCTAAGTCTAGAGCAGCCCCTCCCTTTCCTCTACTAGATATTCTCTGACAATGGTTCACTTTTCCTGCTCTGTTCATTCACTACAACTCACAACTACTCACTCCTAAATTGTCAGATAATCTCATTCTCCAGTAGGGTGGGGCCACTTCCATCATGATATCAACCACTTAAACAGGGAAACAGCACATGGTATTCACACAGTAAATATGTGTCGAATATATGAAAGAATGGATGCAGCTGAAGATATTCCCTGTCTCCAGAATGAGAAGAGGAAGAGCAAACCTTTATGTGAGGTGCTGTGGTTCAGAACAAAAATGTCCTCCAAAAGGCTCATGTGCTCAAAGATGGGGATTTTGGAAGGTGATTAAATCTTGGGGGCACAAACCTCATCAGTGAATTTTGGAGGAGATAGGATCCTGGGAGCTTTGCGTCTCTCTGTGGTTCATTCCCTGTGTCTGCTTCCTGGCTGCCATGGGGTTAGCAGTTTTCTCCTGTCATGCCCTTCACACATGATGTGGCCATAATAGAACCAGCTGACTATGGACTGAACCTCTGAAACCATGAATCAGAAGAGATCTTTTCTCCTTTGAGTCTTAGATGTCAGATATTTTGTCCTAGCAATGAGAAAAAAATGACTAATAATAGCAGCAAAAGAAATTTAGGGTAACTATTAGGCTTGACATTTCCAATTTTAGAAGGATGAACAGAATAGTGACCCAACATGTATCTGTCGTTCCGGATATGCAGGAGAGGAAACTGTGACCGCTCACTTAGGGCTCTTCTTGACTGTAGTAAGGGTTACCCGTAACTTTGTTACTTTTTTCCTAGTTGGGACAAAATACCAGATACCCACAAGGTAAAGGAGGAAGGATTTATTTTAGCTCACAGTTTGCAGAATTCTCAGTCCATAGTTGGCTGGCTGTAAGGCAAGACAAGCATGGCAGAGGGAAATGGCAGGGAAAATCAGTCCATAGTGTGGCAGGCAGGAAACCATGGAAGAGAGCCTGCCTTTCTCTTTTATTCATCCAGGCTAAAAGTTTATTATTGGTGCCACTCACACCCAGGGTGACTCTTCTGTCTTCAGTAAATTCATTCAGCTACAACTAGAACTATGTTAATTCAATCATGACCTAATCCTCTTATCACACTTATCACCCATGGTCCTGTGCCACACATCCATGATCGAGTCACCTCCCAAAAGCACATCCTGGAAGGACATGAGGCTTTGGGGACATTTTAGATATAAATCATAACCACCTGGTAGCTGGTAAGAATTATTTCTGGTGTGTCTATGAGATTGATATTTGAATTAGTGGATTAAGAAGTCCTGACCTAATACGGGTGGCACCATCCAATTGGCTGAGGCCCAAAGAGACCAAAAATCAAAGGAAAAGCAAGCTCTCTATCCCAGAGCTGGGACATTCGTCTTTTTCTGCCCTTGATATGAGAATTTTGAACATACTGGCCTTGTACCTGTAGCCTCTGCGTTTTCAGGTCTTTGTCCTCAGACTAAGAATTATATGCTTAGCTTCCCTGGATCTGAGATTCTAGGCTTGGGCTGAGTCACACTATCAACTTTTGTGTTCTCCAGTTTGCAGAAGACCTGTCACGTGACTTCTCAGCTTTCATAACCACATGAACCAATTTCCCCAATAAATCTCCCTGTCTATCTGTGTATCATCTATTTACCTACCTACATACCAACCCAACTATCCTATTGGTTCTCTATCAATGGAGAATGCTGACTAACACAGGGGCCCTTTCCGCCTGATGGTTAGACACCATCTGGAAGATGCCATTTACCTAAGGAAGATGCATGGCCCTGCTATCTGTTCACCGGCACCTTCATCCTACACAGCAGTAATAAATTAACACTTGGTTAGTTTCTCTGAGTCCTGATAGTCCAGCTTCTATGTTCAGAAACCCCTTCAGTTTTGGAGGTATTGGAGGGTGGGGAGAAAATGAGGGGTTGGGATCATGGACTCTGGGTCTCGGTCCACTGGGCCATGTGATGAGTGGGAAATTGGCTATAATGCTGAAACCATGACCCAGAACATCAAACTCATTCATTCCCTGGAAAGGACTGAGCTTGATGGTGGGGTGGAGCTGAGAAAATCACAAATCACTCACACCTGTCTTGAAGCTCACTTAAGCTGTCCTAGCAGCAGCTTGAAAAGGTATCTGGTACATCCTTCCTGGTCGAGAATGACAGGGATAACCACCCATGCCAGTGAGTGGGTAGGAGGAGATTAATCAGCAGCAAGTTGTAGAGAAATACAGCTCACCCGAGCTAGCCATACTCCTGCTCTTACCCTAGGCTGATGTGCAGAGAAATCCATCCTGTAATGCCACTGAGGCCACGGGAGTATTGGGATATTAGACCATGCCAAGAAGTGCTGCTCTAGTTTCTAGCTTTAATGTCCCCCAAAGCCCCATGCATTAAAAGCTCAGTCCCCAGGGTGGCACTATTGGGAAGCAGCAGAGTCTCTAAGAGGTGAGTCATTAGAGATGTGCCCTGGAGGGGGACTGCGGCACCCCAGCCCCATCCTCACTCTTTAGTACTCCCTGGCCATGATGTGAGGGATTTTGTTCTGCCACATGCTGCCTGCCACCTCCCTCCAGCATGAGAAGCCTTAAAACAATGCATCCATCTGATTTTGAAAAACAAAACAAAACAACCAAAAAGAGTCTGATCATGGACTAGAAACTCTAAAATCAGGAACCAAAATCGACCTTTATTTTTATAAGTGAATTCTCTCAGGTATGCTGATAACACAAAGGCTGAATAACACAAGAGCTGCAGGAAGCAGAGGAAGACCACAAAGTGGGTGTGCTCAGATGTGTGCTGAGTCCAGGTGGGCAGCCCACACAAAGGGAAGGTAAAAGAACAGACAGGGCCAAAGGCTGCGTCAGACAGGTCTGTAACAGCAGGCTGCTTGTGGACAGCCACGCATTTGGGCTCCTACCCAGCCATTCATTCATTCATTCATTCACTCATTCAGGACAACCGAGGGTTGAACTAGTGCATGAAGGAAGAGGAGGAGTTAGGGGGAAAGTATTATATGTAACAGAAATAGTATGTGTAAAGGTCCTAAGATAGGAAAGGAGAAGAGGTATGTAAGGAATAGAATGAAGGTCAAGAGTTTTATGCATCATTCTACAGGGTTTCTTTTTTCTCTTTTCTTATAGGATTTTTTTCATTGTTGTTTGTTTGTTTGAACCGGGAATTGAACTCATGACCTTGTGCTTCCCAGGCAGGCACTGTGCCACTGAGCTATACCCTTGGGCTTTCTCTTTTCTTCTTTCCTCCCACTTCTATTATTTTAAAATGATTTTTAATTGAAGTGTAATTTACAGTAAAGGGGCAAATTCTAAATGTTTTCCCCCACAAATTTAGCAACCCTAGCACTGAATGCCAAAAGATTTCCAGAATGCTCCTAGTGTCATTATTTGCAATAGCCCTCAAACTGAAAGAAAAACTGTACCCCAATGGTAGAATAGATCTAGGAAGTGTTTTATGGTCAAGGAGCAGAATACTATACAGCAGCAAAAATGAATAAACTGCATCTCCATGCAACACAGCAGACAAAACTTTAAAAATTTTGCTAAGTTCAATAAAACACACAGAGAATAAATATTGTATGCTTAAAATTTTGTGGAATATCTAGAATAGACAATTCACAGAGATAAAATGTTGCTTTTGTCTTCTTCTTTGTTCTCATTTTTTTTTCTTTCTTCCTTTCCTTTCCATGTATCTGAGAACAAGTTAAGTGTAGATTTGCTTCTGGGTGTTACATTCTAATCTATTTGGGTTTCCTGGCACCAATAACATACTTCTCTATTTACTTTACTTTTATAATAAATATTTATATGCAATCCTTATTTTTCAATTGTGATCTTCAAAATTGTGATGGTTAGTCTTGCATCTTTATATTTCCACATAAATTTAAGAATCAACCTGTGAATTTCCACTTGTAAAATTATTTCTAGCATTTTGACTGAAATCCCAATAAGTTTAAAAGATTCTTTAGGGAAATTGAGAAATCTGTAAAATGGACTCTTCCAATAAATAACATGACACATTTTTCCTCTTACTTAGTTTTTATCTCCTCCTCCTCCTCCTCCTTTTCCTCTCCTTCTGTCTCTATCTTTCTCTGTCTCTCTCTTTTTTTTTCTGTAATGTTTTATGATTTTTTTTTAGATTCATTTCATTCAATTCACTTCTAGTTGCTTGATATAGTTTTAGTATTATGGTGATGCCCACTTAAATTTTATTTCTTTGTGCTTTTTCCTAGCATAAATAAATGTTAGGATCTTGCTGAAATTATTTATCAATGCTGACAACTTTTGTATATAATTTTAGATATTACATATAACAATCATATCATTTGCAAATAATGATAGCTTTTTCTTTCTTTTCTATAGGTTGTGATTTCTTTCCTGACCTTACTTGACTTGTTATTGTGTCTAATACAATGATGAATAGAAACTGATAGTAGACAATCTTGTCTCATTACTTAATCTCAAGAAGAAAGTTTCAATTATTAAGTAGGATTCTTAAAATTAGCATTTATCAGGAAATTTCTTCCATTCCTATTTATTCTTTTTAAAAAAACATGAAGAGTTGTGAAATTTATCAAATACTTACTTTCATATACTGAGATGATTTTATAATTTTTCTCTTTTACTATATGAACATTATTTTAATATTCTTTAAACCATCCTTGAATTTCTGGAATAAACCATGTAGACATGATATATCATTCTTTTCATGTCTATTGAATTTTTCCCATTTTCTTATTAAAGATGCACCAATTTTCATGAGAACAGTCATAATTTAATTTTTCCTTTTGTAATATCCTTACCAAGTATAGTATCAAAGTTATAGTGCTCTCGTAAAATGAGTTGAGAACTATCTCTTTCTATTATTGAATGAGTTTATTTAACATTGACTATTCTTTTCTAAAACTTTCAAAGAATTTGCCAAAGAAGTCATTTGGGCCCAAAGTGTCTTCGCAGATAGTTTAAGTCAAGGATTAATTTTTTAAACAGCATGGAAATGTTGAGAGTTTTTATTTCATTTTATGTCAGCTTTAGTAAATTTTGTTTTATCATAAGACTTTATCAATTTCATCCAAATTTCTAAGTTTACTAGCTTTAGGTCAAGTCATTCTGACATCATTTATTATTTTTATAACATCTATAGGCTTTGTGATAGTGACTTTTTTCATTTCTGATACAGTTTATTTATTGATCTCTTACCTTTCTGATCAGTCTAGCTGGAGCTTTATAAAATATATTAGACTTACCAAGGAACAAATATTTGACTTTTAAAAAATTTTTTATACTTCTTTTCTATTCATTGATTTCTGCTCTTTGTTATTTTCTTCCTTTAATTACTTGAGGATTTCATGTGATTTTTGAAGGACAGTTAGATAATTGACTTTTAGTTTTCACTTTATAATACATAGATTTAAGGTCAGAAATTTATCTCCTTAAGGTTTTAACCTTCATATAATGGCTGCCTCAGAGGTCCTCTTATACTTCCATGTAGTCATTTTGCAATTTTATCCAGTTTTTATACTTCTTACCAGGAGTGTTAGTCTAATACATGAACTTTATTATAACCAGAAACATCAAAAAGTTATGGATTTTAAAGAATCATAATAGTAATTGGAAAGAATTTTAGATAGTGGTTGCCATAACACACTTTTTAACTTAAATGACTTCTTTCTGCAAAATATGACCAAAGATAGGGAGGATCAATCATTTTAGGGTGATTATTATTAATGTAATTAGCATTCATTGAACAAATGCAGTATTAGGAGGCAGGGATACGGAAGGGTTATATATAGAGTCTAGAATCAAACTGCCTAGATTTGGCTATGTGAGCTTGGGCAAATTACTTAATTTTCTTAGGCTTACAATCTGTAAAATAAGGGTAATAATAGTAATAACTACCTCATAAGGCTATCATAGAGTACATGAGACCTGGTCTGCCACACCGAGGGCAGTTCCTAGAACACAGTAAGTTAACACTTTTGATTTCTTAATTAGTATTAGAAATAATAAAGAGTCCATATATTTTAGACATAGAGAGGTAAAGTGACTAGCCCAAGATCACTCAGCTTGTAAAGGATAATTAATGCTAGCATTTGAATACAGATCTAGATGTCTCCAAACCTAATGGCTCAACACGAATGACTATAAAATGAGTTGGCAGAAAGAGGAGCATAGCAAGTTGGCTTATGCAATGCCACAAGAATAACACCTTAGGGACCTAAATTTGAGTGATGACAGTGCAAAAGGAAAAGGAAGAAATCCGAGAAGCACGATGAAGGCAGCACAAGACTTCATGACTAACAGGGGATGGGCGTGTGGGGAGGGAGAGTGAGCACTCCAAGCTGAGTCACAGTGCTAAACCTGAGTGACTAGAACCGCGATGACACAAGAGAGACAGAAATGGGAGACAAAAGGCGGCAGAGGGGGCTGGATCCTGGGAGTGTTTCACTCAGCTGCAGACATACAGTGAGGGTGCCGTCAGAACCAGACGCAGAATGGAGACTGCAGAGAGGGCGGGGCTGTACAGATCAGCCCCAGAGAGGAGGCAGTTAAAGCTTGAAGAGTGTATGTGAGCCCTAAGTGAAAGAAGAAAGAGACAGGAACAAAGCCCCAAGGACTGAATCTTGGGACAGAGCCAATGTTTATTTATGGATATTCTGGAAAGGAATAAATAGACATGTAGATAAGGGAACTGGTGGATGTAATCTACTCAGACTTTCAATCAGCCTTTGGCAAGATTCCATTTCAAAGACTGTTAAGAAATCAGGGCATGATGGGAACGTGAGGAAAGTGGTCTTTTAAGGGAAAAAGCAGGGGCTCAGAAACAGAAAATAAGGGATAAGGATAAATGAATGGTCACTTCTCCAGGAAGATAATCATAAAGGATCAGTGTTAGGTCTTTCCCCATCATCTCAATAAGGCATTTCCAATAAAATCTTCATGTGTGCAATGGACATTAAATTATGTCTAGAAGTGAAATACCAAACCGAAGAGATATGGTGGCAGAGAGACCTTTCTAGTCTGTGTACATGAGCAAAACCCAACCAACCTCCTTGATTCAATCTTCTTTGTCCACTGAGCCAAACCTGTCTGTAATCTGAAGGTCTCTAAGGACCTTTCCCCAACCTCTTGGGCCTCAACATCGTTTCCCCTCTTTTAGGGATCCAGTGGTCACCCTGGGTGCCAGTTCTAGTATCTGAGTCAACACAATCCAGCAACTTCCTGTCAAGCACCTACTGTGTGTTAGGTGCCAGTAAATACCAGAACAATCTCAGTCCTGGATAAGTCTGCAAATGAGAGTTCTCTCCTTTATCAGCTTCTAGAACACTATTACCTACAGGGCTAGTTGTTGTAGAGATGGCTAGGGCTAACCTAATACACACCTCATCTGCATTTCCCAGTCTTTCTGGAGGAGGAGTTAGAGCCGTGGGCTGGCTTTGCTAACAGTCTGTAAACAAAAGGGAAGAATTTCCACTTCTGAATCTAGGCAGTTGACCAGATGCTCCATCCCACAATTCCTATGTACCTTTCTGAAAGGGTTGACCACTGGGCTTAAAGATAGCAAATAAACCAGCCTTGTATTTAAGCTATGGACTTTAACAAGGGTAGTCGAGAGGTTTTCTGTCTCATGACCAAGCCCATTCTATCTCCACTAACTAATACACTTCTCTTCTCAGGAGCTGGAATTCTGTCCCCGAAGTCCTGCTGGCTAACTGGAGAGCTGCTACCTACAGTTGCCTTGAAATATTACCTTTTCCAAGGGCCCCTATCTTGATGTCTTCTACTCAAGAACTACTCTCTGAGTCTGCTGGATTTATTGGCTACTTATGTCTTCCCAGAACTAGATACCAGGCCTTTTTGTGCAACATTGTGTAATAGAAATTTCACTGCAGATGGAAGTAAGCTCTCTGCACTGTGAGTTGCCACAGTGTATGTGATCCCTAAGAGAAAGAATAAAGAGGTCGTGAGGTCTTGAGAAGAGACTAGTAAAAATGAATCAAAGAATGTTTAACTTCAGTTAATTAAAGTGGCTACTCCTAGATACCATGAACCCACATGCACATAGTATAACCTTTGGGCCCCACCCATCCAGACCATGCTGGCTTCCCCATAACACATTCTGACACACTGCTGCTAATGCTCCGAGCCTTATGGACTCACCCACAAGAGAGTGTTAAGAAAAATGCCTGGCAGATCTGTTGAAAGACAGACAATGTTTTGGGATAAAAATTCTAGAACATTTAAATAAATTGAAGGATTTGGAGTCAAATCCAAGAAACACATTTGGATTTATCAAAGATTATTGCTGAGCTCAATATCTGCTTGTTACAGCTCTAACCATCCACAAAATACTGAATCGAGTTTCCTTAGTATGTAGGTAGAAAGATTTGACCAAATCTCATTAAGGAAAAAAGCCTAAAGTAAACTAAAGGTTGCCACAATGTTCCTTTATCAAGTTCAAAAAAAGCAGCTTGAAAAGAGAGCCTAAAACCACATTGTGTAGTTTTTCAAGGTAGAAGGCCACTTTAGAGATTGGGGATCCTTCAATTGCTGGGAACAGACCCCTATTCAAGCTAATTTAAGGAAAGGCACTTCATACAAAGACAAAATAGTTCATGTCATCCCTATACAGAGGCAGGAAACAAGCCAATGTAGAACTCAGGAGATCTCAAACTCTGGTGTTGGAATTTCTTTATCCTGGCTCAAGGCCGAGTGATTTCTCTTGCACTTTTATTCCTTTCTATCCTGTACTCTGCTTTCAGATTTACTCTCTGTGTCTCCTCCATGGCTTTCCTATCACTCAGATTTAGTCTTTATGCCTTTGCCTCTGTGCCCTCTGAAACCTCTCTCCTCATGTTCCCATTCATCGTGTGAGTCATTGTCACAGTAACCAAATCTGCAAGTCCTGAAAGAGAATCTGATAGTCCACCTGTGTCTGTCAGCTGTGGTTCAGGAGAGGAGAGTTCCATGGCACAGAGGACTGCTTCCTAGAACCGTGGGTGGGTTGGTTTTCCCAGAAAGCCAGGATAAGGATACAATGCTGGTTTACCTAATCATCCCCTTACTTTACATATGAAGAAATGATGCCCCAAAGGAATTCAAGTGCTTTGTCTAAGGTCTTAGTTTCTTTGACTTTTTCTTATATATTTTTTAACAGTTGAATAATAATAACAAAAGTTATCACCTATTAAGTATTTACTGTGCAGCCCTGCTCTAACCATTTATAAATATTACCATAAATAATACTAATATATGTTTTAGGAATTAGATATTGTTATTATCTCCTTTTTACTTACAAAGAAACTCAGGTTCAGTGAAGTTAAGTCATTAGACTGAAATTAAATATTAAGTGTGTGAGAGAGACAGGTTTAGTCTATAATTTTCTAAATGGGAAGTTCTTAACCTCTATGCTAGACTCTTCTCTACTTCACAGAACAGGTGGTAATTTATAGAATTTGTCATATCAAAAGATGATTGGAAATATAAATGTATTAGGATAATTTGAATTACAGAATCACTAATAGACTAGCACCGCCAAAGAGACCCATATATTTATAAACAAATAAAATGAAAGACCCTACCCATCAATCTCACCATTGACCTCCGGGATCTAGCAAAGCACATATCAGCACATAATAAATTTTTTATTGAGAGACGGCAAAAAAATGATGGGTATCAGGGAAGATAACTACACCTTCTAACAATACAACCCTTAAGGTGTCTGTTCCCAGTGGGCAGGTTTCTGAACTGGGAAAGACTAAGCCGGGAACTCTATTTCCCATTCGAAAGGATGCTCAATATAAGTGAGAGATAACCATGGACACCATGGAAGTGCAGCGAGGGAGGCGCGTACCTGCTACTAAGAAGTCCTGAAGGCTCGTCCCTAAGATACAGTGGTGGGGCAGGGTCTCCCATGCAGACAGGTGGGGGCGGCATTGGCAAACAAGTAGATGCAAGTGAAGGGAGAGGCCTGTGCGAAGGGGCAGGCGTGACCACAAGCAGCTCAGTGTGTCACGGAGAGAGGAATGGACGGGGTGGGCGGTGAGTGTCAAGGAGCTGGCACAGGCAGATAGTGAGGGCCTTTTATGCCATGTTAAGCAGCTTGGACTTCATCCAAGTGATTAAAGCAGGAGAATAACAGGGTCAGATTCATGTTTTAAAATAGATTTTCCTGCTCCAAGGAGGATAGATTTAAGGCGGGAAGGCCTAAGGGCAGGGAGACCTATTGGGAATCCAGGCAAGAAATGATGAGGGCCTGAACTGGGACAGAAGTCCTGGGGAAGAATGGAAGAATTCTGAAAAATATTTAGTAGGTTAAATCGACAGAACTAGTCACCGAGAACAAATAGAGTGAAGGGAGGAAGTTGACAAGTAGGATCCTGAAAGTTCTGACAGGGAGTGAGGGGAGGCAGTCACAAAGGGAGGAGGAAGCAAAGGCAAGTCGGGGCAAGGACATGACAGTGCTCAGCTGATTTGCTCGGGAGCCTATGAAACTGGCAGGTGTCTAGAAGGAAGGTCAAGGTAGAGGTTGGCTCGAGGATGCAAATTTGGGACCGACCTGACAAAATCTGAACAGATGAGTTCACCACTGACAAGCTTATAAAGCAAGCAGCAAACACTAACCCCAGAGGAGACTGGCCGTTCCTGAGAAGGTTGAAGCAAAGGAGTAAGAAGAGACAAACACAGAACAGTTAGGGAATCAGAGGCCCACAAGCCCAGAGAGGCAAACAAGAGAGTTCGGTACAGGCAGAAGAGACCATCTGGGCCAGTGCAGGAGAAAGACCCGGTGAGGTAAGGACCAAAGCATACTCAGCAATTTGGGAGTGCGGGTAACTACAGAGATAGATATCCATGACCCAGTGAAGCGACAGTAGATTTCTGTGGATTAAATAGATAGTGGAGATCTACACAAAGGAAGAGAAGGTCATGATCATCTATACTAACTCTAATATCTGTGATGCCTAAGTATCCAAGAGAAAGTCAAGTGGAAAGTGGTTAACTAGAAGGTGTGGCTGTGTGAAGAGCTCTCTCTCCAAATGCCAGAAACAGAAATCGGGTTATAAGGGGAAACGTGCTGATAGTTAGAGTACAAGACGCTCAGAGAACTGATGGGTAACAAGAGAGAAGAGCACGAAACAAATAGAATGAAGTTCAAAGGGGAAAGAAACACCATGCAGAGGTCTTTGTTAGCTTGTTTCTATCTTTGTTTTGCTTTATATTCTAGTAGGCATAACTCAAGTATCTCGGCAGTTACAAAGGAGCGAAGGAGTAGAGAGAGGAAACACTGTGGGAAGGGGAAGACCAAGGAAACAAGAGCCTCACGGAGCAAAAGAAGGAATCATTATCACTGCAAAGAGCACTAATTCCTTTCAGACACGGTGAGAGCAGGGGAATAGATAGGCAATGCACAAAGTGAAGACAAAAGCCCAGGTAGGGTGCTCTCAGCCTTCTTAGTAAAGGAGCGCTGCTCCCTTCAGGGTAAGTGAGAAGGCTCACAAAGCTCAGTTTGGCAATAACGGTACGAAAGTGCATGTGGAGCCATTGAGAGATGAGTAAAGCCTCCATCCAGCCAGAGAAGAGGCTGACTTCAAGTCTACACTGATGTTAGAATAGCATCAAAGTCCACAGAAAGTCAACCAAAACAAAGAGAAAAGAGTGATTCAAAGAGGGAGCAAAATCCCTACACAAGAGAATAAAGAGAAACTGCAAAGGGCCTACTCCTAAATCACATGAAGCATTTAACAATCTCCACAGACGCCTGACGCTCCCTCTCCCCCCCAAAAAAGCTCACCCAGTGGTGTGACTTACTATGTTTTGGGGAGAGGCCCGGGGAAGTCAGATCACACAGGTCAGCCTTGGTAGTCGTGTCCTGTCCCAAGTGGAAAATGGCTGGGCCTGCATTTGCATCCCACTACCCATGTTCCCAAACAACCATTCAGCATGGGTGAGAACCTTCAGGGTGTCAGCACTGGGCTTGTTACATTTAAGGAAGATGGAGAAAACAAAATTAATGAGATACCCCACTAGCTTTACGGTTTGGTGCAGGCACTTAACATCTAGTGCCCAGACCCTCCCAGAGCTTTAGTTATACCTACAGCCAGCCAGGAAACTAAATCTCCCCGAGACAGAGCCAGGAACCTAGTAGGGCCTTTTCTTCCTCTAGGGCCAGCCCATGTAATCATGGTCCTTCATTTTACTGGCTGCTGAAAATATCAAAAGACACATTCTGTAAAGTGGATGAATCAGCTAACAATAAGGAAATACTCATAGCAAGCACAAAGGCTGCCAGAAATAAATCAGTGAGTACAACCCACATGGTGGTTAAGGAGAAGACAGCCCCACACCCCGTCCTCTCTGGAGGCTTCTATGTGCCTTGTACATGGGCAAATAGGTTTCTAAAGTGTTCTTACCACACAAACCATCTATGTCATTGGTTTTTCTAATTGCTTAAAAATTTCCACAATTGTCTCACGCAAGACTGAATCAGATATAAAAGCAAATGCAAAAACATATGCAGATTTGCCAGGACTGATACTTAATTACCATGTCAGCTTATATTGAAAATGCCTGCTGAGGAGTGAGTCTTTCCATGCTAATTCTGGAGGACTGACTACATCTTAGCCCCGGCCTTGCCATCTCTGACACAGACAAAAAAATAGCTATAATCTTTTCACTGCACCTTTTCTACATCCTGCCCACACATCAGAGCATACTTTCTCTATGCAGACCCTCCAAATTATGCAAATTCAGCTGACATCAGCACTGTCTGCCAATCCGACATAACATGTATCCAATTAGTATCTAAATGTGTGATGCTGACTTGATTCATTCAAAAGGTTTTTAGATCTCTAATCCATTTCAGCTTCTGAAAAGCAAAGTTTATCTCTCTCTTCTCACACTGAGGATTATGCTTTAGTGTTTGTCTTGCATCACTCATTTCACTCAATGTTTTTGAGCATTGAATTTTGTGGATGCTGGTAATGCAACAAGGAACCCAAAATTCCACTTTTTAAGGAGCTTAAGATGAGTCACAGGTAAGGAAACAGAGCACTTTTAATAGTACGTGTGAGGTACCAATACTGGAAGGAGCCGGGTGCTTGGACTATTCTAAGTGCTGTCTAAGCAGTCTCAGCTTGTGAATCCAGCAGCTGGCGATGGAAGTAGGCTTTCTGTAAGACACAGCATCTGAGCTAAGCCCCAGCAGCGGCACAGGAGTTGTCCACATTAATATCTGTGGTGGTGGGTGGGCACTAAATATCATGGTGGCAATACACATGTTTCAGATTTTGAAATAGTTTACACTTCAGATTTTCAGATGAGGGATAATCAACCTGCTTATAGTCTGCAAAACCTGTTGCATTTACTATCTAACTCTTTACAGAAAGAAGTTACACACTTCTAAAGTAAAGGTTTAATTTTGCCTTTTTAAATACAAAACAGAATGTTTTGAATTAAAACACAGGAGTTATTTGTAACTATTGGCATATTTTTAATTTTTCAGCTCACCATCATTTCTAGTATTCCCAATCTCTATTTTTGTTCTTTCTCCCTAACAATTTCTTTATACGGTTGGACATTCTTTTAGTTTTTACTTAGAGAAGGGCAGAATAACTGGTTGTAAAATCCTAAGTTAAAAATTAATATTCTTTAGCACTTGAAAGACACTATTCCACTGTTTTTCTTTCGGTCTTATTGCTTATAGGATAACTGCTGTCAGTTTAATTATTGTTCCTGGTACAATAGAATCTTCTTTTAAAATTTCTCTTAATATTTCATGCTCTGTAGTTTAACATCAAATTCAAATATATATTTACCTTTATTCTGCCCAGATCTCAAGATGAATTTTTCCATTGAAGGATTCATGCTTTTCTTCAATTCTGCAAAAAAGAAAGTTCAGCTATTTTTTCTTCATGTATAGCTTCACTGTTATTGTCTCTAGTCTTCCTTTGTAAGGTTCCTAATAAATTCTTTTTCAAAACTTTTCATTCATTTTTTATTTCTGCCTGTCTTATTTCATAATTTTTGTTCATGTAGATATTGCTTCTTTGATTTTGTGAATAATTTTAAGCATGCTTGTTTTTAAAACTTTGTTAACAATTTCATATAATTAATTTCATTTAAAATTAATTAGTATTCTGATTGCTTATTTTGCTGGTTATTTGTCATTGTATTTCTTCACATGCTTTGGAATTTTGGTTTACAGAGATCACTTTTGGTGGCAGGTATTTGCTTTCTCCTTTTTTTCTCTCTCTCTGGCCTTATCTAGTAATTTAGTGTTTGCTTCCACTTGATCTCCTGGTATCCATTCACCAGAGATGAATAACAGCATCAGTGTCTGGTATGGTACCAACAATATTGGGGATCCACACATGAAGTGGTGGGTGTTTTGGCAAAGTCCTAGCCTAGAAGGCTGTGTCCATTTGCTCTCAATCTCTTGATCCCAAAGCTTCCTATTGAACAGTGTTTCTCAAAGTATGTTCCTAGACAAAACATAAATAAATAGCAAAATAAAAGACTGATAATAAGAATAGGGTGGCAGATCTTTTGCAAATGAGAAGAAGACTAAGAGATGAAGAAGGGAGAGAAGAGGGAAAGGGAGTGAGAAAAGAATAAGATGTGTTGTGTCTATGCATCAATTCTCCATGTCGAATGTAATTATTATCTGTTGCAAACATATATTAATAAAAATTAAAATTAAAAAAATGTTCATAGAGCAACAGCACCAGCTCCCTGGGAATGAATTACAGATACAACTGAAACCCTGAGATCAAACGCTCTGGGAGTGGGTACAGCAATCTGTGTTTGCACAGGTTTTCCTAGTGGTCTGCTGTACACTGCAGTTTGAGAGCCTCTGTATCAGTGGTGCCCCCACCCCAGAAGCTGGCCAATGTCTGCTTTGGAGCTTCCCTCCAGGAAAGGGTCTTCCTGCAAGTGGGCTCCATGCTTCAAGTAGTGAGCCTGGCCTGCTCCCTGCTTCACTGTGTCTCTTTCCAGAGCAGTAATTAGCAACCTGCTTGTATTTTCTTTTAGTACTACTCCACAGAAATGCTAATCTTATTTTTGACTCAACTGACTTCTTGTTGACTTCTCCTTTTCATGTTTTATACATTATTGTTATATTTAAGGCAAAGGAAATGTGCTGAGGCATGAATTTATAACACATTCTTAGAGTCCAAAGGCAGAATCTACATTCACCTCTTGGCGTGTATAACCACAACATTGGCACACTCATTGCACACGCTCTCACTGAACACACCCATGTATCACACATTTCACCATGCTTTGTGACCTAGTAACCACTCTGTGCTTTTGAACTTCTATTAATTAATCTATAAAAGAAAAACAATGATAACTATATGAATGTTCCAGTGTGAGCATTAAAGCTGATCACACAGACGACATAACCTAGCCTGGTACCTGCCTCATGATTGGCCCTCAGAAGTTACTAGTCCTCTCCTCTTTTTTGTATCTAGGACCTGTGTTGAGTTTCATGATAACGCCGCTTACCCAAACTCCTTTCACACAACCACAACTCACCAGAACATTATGATCTTCTAACACAGAAACATGAAGAAGTTTCTCCCAAAACATAACAGGGACCCTGTGGTCCGGTGGCAAAGGACTGGAGTCCTTGGCATTACCACATCACACAACTGTACAAGTCATAGATGCTTACATCCAGGACCCCATAATTGAGGCCCTGTTTCACATGAAACCCTCAGATGAGGTAAAGGCCATTGAACACAATAATCACAGCAACAGCTGCTAGTAATAGTAACACTGATAATGTGTGCCAAGTACTATCCCAGGCACTTAGCATGTGTCTATTCCTTAACTTTTCACAAGAGCCTATAAGATAGTTGCTATGATTATCCCCATTTTACAGATGTGGAAATTAAGTGACATGTCACCCAGCTAAAAAGCTGCAAAGCCAAGATTTGAATCAGGCAGGGTGCCCAGGCAGTTAAATGACAGCAAACCCAGAGAACTGAAGAATAGCATCTTCCTTGGTCAGCCATCTACATCTAAGCCTCTTCGTTTTGCAACGCTGATTATTCTCAGCCATCAGAACACATTTTCATTCAGCTTCAGCAATTAGATCCTACCCAGACTCTGTTTCCATCAAAAAAATTGCAGCGGTTTCACAGGATACAGGGGAGAACATTCCCCTTAGGCACAATCGCTGGATCCTCGGGACATTTCCTGGTGAAAATGTGTGGCTGTCTTGACGAATGTCTCTCTCAACCACTGGCTGCTTGTCCACGATTATTTTGAGCCTCTTTGCCCTACTCTCTGCTATGGGTCCGTTTCTGCCTAGTCTTCTCCTTGACCAATTCTATTTCTGTCATTCACCTTGTTTCTCTTTAGCAAAACTGCTTTCACAATGCAGTGACAACTTCCCACCCACAGTTGAACCACCCATTCTGAAAGGGACAAGCATTTACAGACAAAAAAGTAATCTTTTATTTTCACCAATTCTTATTTCCTCTCCCTCAGGCATTTCTCGCCACAGAGAAATTTTTTGTCCACATTGCTGACAAGTGTGGTTTGAACCACTCCACCCCATAGGCAGCTGTCCTCTTACAGGACAGGATTTGGGATGGCAAGAGAACAGACCGAGCTGCACTGGGCAAAAGGGTCACCAGCACTTCTGGGTTCCACACCACGTATCAGTCTCCAGCTGGGATGATTCCATCTTGCATTGACTGAAAAACTGCTGTGATTTTGGTCTGTAAACAGCTCAGAGAATGAGTTAGGCAAAAATAAGCAGAAATCTTTGATTCCAGTGTTGAGAGAAGTTTCAGCCTTCCACACCTGGGAAGAGGCAGAAAATGAGGAAGAAGATCACTCTTCGCTCATGCATAAATGGAGGCGGCTGATGCCCACCACTAGCTGTAACGTCATTCACTCCTCTCCCAAAGCGCTAATTCATTAAAACTAATGAGGCCCCTATGCTGTCTAAGCTGAATGCCGATCAGCTTCCCAGCATGCACCTGCCACCATGCCAGCTCAGTCTCTACGTGCCTGAGAGTAGTGAGTGGCAGAGGCTCTGGAGCAGAGAAGCCCATCATGGACTTGATGTGAGCTGGCACTTCATTTGCATACAATTACATGCCATCTAGTTCCTGTTGAAATTCACAGACAGACTTCACTTACCCTCATTCTGTAATGAGCTTTCATCCTGCTGGGCCACATTGTCCCGACTGCCAAGGAGCCACCTGAGAATACTTTTGCCTCCAAGCACACTAACACATCCAAAAGTAACCTGTACTTACTGTCTGATCACCAGACGCAAGGGAAGAGCATCGCGAGGGAGGAATGAAGAAGGGAGAGCGTAACACCTACTTCTTCATCCTCAGAAGAGCATAAATTTAAATTGCGGCCTTTTAGGAAGAAGACGTGAGAACAGCAGCAAAGTGAAAAAAGGCGAGGAAACAGAAAGAGTTAATACTCTCATGTATACCAGTTTTTCTCCTTCATTTCCTGGGCATTTATTGAGCACCTAGAATGGGTCAGGAAATATTCTGGGCACCGCAGGAATGTTGCCAACAAGACAGCAGCATTCCCATCCTCTTAGAGTTTATTCTCCTGGGGAACACAGGCAATTTTTAGGAAGTACATTAATGTCAAATTAAATAAGTTGGAGAAACATATTCTGAGGGACTGGAGGAGCCAGTGTATGGAGAGCAGCGTCGGTGTGAGTAGACAGGGAAGGCCTCTCTGACAGTAGAGCCAAGATCCGCCAAACGAGAAGAACGGGCTCGGAGGAAGAGAACACACAGGACGGGGTAGGCGGAGCCTGTGGCAGGGAATGCCCCTCTTTTTCACACTAATATCAGAGGGGAGGGCACAGTAACTGGGGAATAACAGGCAGGGAAGAGGGCAGGCAAGACACATGGCTCAGAACAGGCAGGTTTCATGGGCCACAGTGAGGAGTTATTTTATGTATCATTTGTTGTACTTATGAAAGATGAGATTCTATAGCATTTCTGGGCATGTTTATTCTAGATATAATTTGGGCATTCTTTAGAGCCCAATCTAATAAAACTCACTATGGATAAAGCCAAAACCTGCCTATTCTGTTCACTTTTACTGCCATCAGATCGAGCCCAGTTTCAATCCAGACACAGGCCCTAGAAACGCCAGAAGAGTAAAGTCACCCCCAACTCTGGGGAAATTGCTAGCATCAGGGTTCACCACTGGTCAGCAATATGGAAGAGTGGAAATCAAAGCAGCTACTACCTGGGTGAAACACTGTATTCTGAAGCTCACATCTCCAGCTTCTCCCGCCACCATGTTGCTGCTACAGCTCTTGAAGACAGAGGATGGGGTGGGGGTTTCACCAATCCAAGGTTAAAGGGGGAACTTAGATTCTCCAAAAACGCACAACTTGTGGGCAAGGTGATTCTAGCTCCACGCCAGGGGTCCCAGTCATCACAGCGTGTGCACATCAGCGAGTCTAGTTCCACTTCTAGAGTACTCGACCTTAAAGAGTGGGTAAGAGTTTGATGGGAGGCTATACTATAGCAAGAGCCTCGGTCTAAGAGCAGGGTTAGCTGAAATTGGGAGTGATACGTGGGTCACATTTGGGTGTGGAGTTAGAATCGGCTTGCACACAGCTCTCACGGTCTCCTCTTAGTATAGCATTTCCACTGAGATCAAACAATATCCATGGGATCACATCTCTGGCTTTGGCCATAGCCTCACCACCTTTCCTCCTCCTTCCTCTTGTTCCAATAGTATGGTTTCATCTATCACCTCACCACCTCCCTCAATGAGTGCCCAGAAGGTTTTGATTCTCTATCCATGACATCATGCATAGGTTTCTATCCTCTTTCCACTCCAGTTATAACTCTCCAGGTTCACGCTCTTACTGACTCTTTCCTGACTATTTTCCTTCACTTACAATTGTCCTCCTTGCCTCTCTGGGCCTGAGCCTTTCATATGCCTGTCTCCTGACTGCTTCCCAAGTGACGTTCCTCATGTATGGATCTAATCCTGCTGTCCATCAGCTTAGGAAACCTTGGAAGATTCTGAAACGTCTATGCTAAAGTATAAAACTGAGATTACCAAATGTGACCCACTTAGCACTCTTAGTTTCAGCTAACCCTGCTCTTAAACCTAGGCTTTTGTTATAGCCTCGCATCAAATTCTTACCCACTCTTTAAGGTCGAGTACTCTAGAAGTGGAACTAGACTCGCTGATGTGCTGTGATGACAGACCCCTGGTGCGGAGCTAGAATCAGTTTGCCCACATATTTGCTGGGTGACCTTGAACAAGGAACTGAACCTTTATGACTTAGTGCTTTCTTCTCTCTAAAAATGGCATAAAAGATAATTTTTTAATAAAATGTTTCATTTAAAGAATAATACCTTTCCACATATTATGCATTTAATAAAAGAGTTGTTGGGCAGGAAATATTTAGCCAGTGCATACTGTTTTCTAGCACGCAGGTAAAACAGGCCGTATTTCTCAAGAAAATTACAATAAGCATGTAAACAAATAAATCAATTAGATAGTTTAAGTACTACTGTATAAGAATAAAATAAAAATGTATATTAGTACTTTTAGCTTTTTGGAAAACAAGCATTTTCTACTGCTTAAAATAACATTTTAGTTAGTTTTGAATACTTTTTAAAATTATTATTTTAACTGTACAATTTTATAGAACATAGATAACAATTCAATACAGAGATACCATGTATGATAATCAAATTGTGGTACTTACATCTCCATCTTACACATTTTTTTAAAACTTTAGTAACAAGTAATGATTCAATCTATTTGTGGGGTACAGGGTGATACATGCACATAGTACATATTGATCAAATTAGGATAATTAATGTTTCAGTCTCTTTATCATTACTTTATTGTTGGAGCCTTTGACCTCTTCTCACAATTATTCATAAAATATGAGATGAGTAATTAAGAACAAAACTCACACCATTACGATGCAGAACACTAGAACTTGTTCTTTCTAATCTGTGTTTTGCACTCTTTGTAACTCCAACACTCACCTTTCCCCACCTCATACACTAGTGACACACACTGATTGATTTCCTAAAAATATCCTAGTGGGCTGGGGATTTAGCTCAGTGGCACAAGCGCCTGCCTGGCGAGCACGAGGTCATGAGTCAATCCCCGGTACTAAAAATAATAATAATAATAATAATAATAATATCTTAGTAGGAGAGGAAACATGTAGAATTTGTCTTTCCATGTCTGACTTATTTCACCTAACTCCTCCATATATAATATCCTCTGGTTTCATCTATTTTGTTACAAATTATAGAATAACATTTTTGTAGCTGAATAATATTCCATTGTGTATATTACTACATTTTCTTTATCCACTGGTCCATTTATGGGCATTTAAGAGGATTCCATATCATAGCTATTGTTAACAGGGCAGCAACGAACATGAGTGTGCAGGTGTTTCTTGGATAGGCCAATATCATTTTGTGGATATATGCCCAGAAGTGAGATAACTTGGGCATACTATAGATCTCCTTCTGGATCCACAGTGGTTATGCTAAGAACTATAGTAGTCAAAACAGTATGATATGGGGATAAGACAGAAAGACTAATGGAACATGGGAGAGTAAAACCCTTACGTGTACAGCCAACTCATTTTTGCAAAGGCACCAGAAACATGATTTGGAGAAATGACAATCTCTTCAATAAATGGTGGTGGGAAAATTGGGTATTTACATATTAAAGAATGAAGTTTGATCCCTATTTTTATCCCATACAAAAATCAACTCAAAATAGATCAAAGAACTAAGCATAAGACCTGAAACTACAAGAAAAAAAATACAGGAGAATTATTTCAAGCAATAATTATTCAAGTAAAACCCCATAAGCCAAGAAAGAAAAGCAAAAACAGACAAGTGGGATTATACCAAAGGAAGAGGCTTGTGCACAGCAAAGGGAACAATGAAACAACGAAGTGACAATCTATACAGTGGTAATTTGCTTTTGCAAATTATCCATCTAACAAATGCTAATACCTAGAATATATAAGAAATTTTTTAACACAGAAAATCCAATTTTAAAACTGGCAAAGATAGGAATAGATATCTCTTTAAATGGAAATTCAAATGGCCATCAAAGTTATGAAAACATGCTTAACCCATTAGGGAAAAGCAAGGGAAAACTATGAGATATGATCTTACCCCCCCCCCGTTAGGATGGCTATTAGCATAAAGACGAGAGAGATAACAAATGTTAGCGAGGATATGGACAAAACAGAACTCTTGTGCACTGTTGGTGAGAACGTGAGGTCTACCATAATTATAGACAGAGTCAGTTTTACATCAACTCTATTCAGTTAGGAAATAATAAAATCAGCAAACAATAATGCATTGATGTGAGATGAATGGGCTGCCTCCCTTTACACTCGAGGTTGTCACCCAATGCTAGCTGCTTACCTCAAATCTGAAAGGATTTTGCCCTAGGATAAGTTACACGATATTATGGCGGTGGGAGGCGGGATCAAGGATGTTTACCCTGAGGTCACTTCCGCTTTTCCCTATGACAACTTCCTTTTTCCTTTCCCAGTGGTACAAAAAATGTCCCAATCAGCCCCTTGCACGTCATCAATGCCCGCCCTAAGCGGGGCCCTGGTCAGAGATTATATACATACATCCCATACCCCACGTTCCAGTCAGAGAATACCAGGCTGCCTATAGTCATGGGCTTCTCTCCACGTCCTTGAAATAAAGGCTACTTTTTACTTATATTTCCTCTCTTATTGCACCGAAAAACCTAACAATATCCATTCTTCTTCATCCAACTATCTTAACAAGAGCTAGATTTTATTTGCAGTGTCAGATGAGCACGTTTTTTAGCTTGCCTTCTAAGTAAGAAAGCCCATGAAACACAATGTTTCTCAATTATGTGTAAGAGGAACGTCTCACTTCAAAAATTCCAGCAAAGCTCCCTGAAAGAGGAGTAGATACAGTGGCTCTGCTCTTTTGCTCTTTGCCTTTTCTTGCTCAAGACCCAGATGTGACACTGGAGGACCAACAGTTCTTTTATGCCCACTCACAAGCAAGTTTACCCTGTACTAAATGAACACATGGAAAGACTCTGGGTCCCTAAGAAAGTCCTGGCACCACCATACCAGCCCTAAGCTTGCTACTTTTTTTGCCAAGAAAATGAAAATCTTAAATTTATCATTGAAAGTAATTCTGAGACTTCTACAGAGCAGGTCATACTATGCTTTAATTTGTGAAACCTCATTTTGCCTAACGTTATGCTTTTCCATAGTATGTGTTTAAGTGATGCTTGTTGAATTTTTAAAGACACATACACTTAATGTTTCATAAAACTCTCAAATAATCTAAACTGTTACCTTTCAGTATCTCTCACTCAGAAGATTGTTACCTAATTTCATAATACCAGGTCATTAGGAATTAGCGTATCGTTTTAGGCTGAAAACCACAGATACATGCAATAATGATCATTTGAACCCCAGTTTGCTGACCTGTGGCGAGATGGAATGCCTTGTTCTCTCTCCTCCCTGAAGCTTCCAGACAAAGCTGAGTCCTGTGGCAGCTACTTTCTAATTTCCAGACCATCTCCTTTCATTGCATTACTCTACATTGCACATTTTAGCTCCCCGTAGACCAAAACAGTAGAGAGGGTCACCTGTGCACCTTGGGAGGCTTATCTGGAAAGTATTCATAGCTCTGCTCCTCACTTGTTTTGTGATCTTGAAAAAGTTTCCCTTACCTCTCTGCCTGAATACTCCCCTCCCTCAACAAAAGATTTATGCTCACACTATACAAGTTTGATACGTGGGTTCAATAGACCCATCTCATTGCTGAAAGCTCCAGGTAGAAAATAAATACATTGTAGTAAAAAATATTCAATACCAATGCTCGATAGTTCATTTCCTTTGTTCTAAAATGTGGTTTTCTTTCCTCAAAGGACACAAATTTTTTCCTTTCTTCCTTCTTAACATTGCTACTGAACCTGCCTAGCATATATTGCTTGCCTATAATTGTCTTTATACTAATCTTGCCTAAGATTGTTGTTTAATTGGTAATATAGCATTGGCTGCAAATAGTAAAAATCCCAATGTTACTGTTTGTGTCTAGATGTCCCTCCAAAGCCTCATTCAGACATAAGACTTTTTCTGAGGTGGCTGAATCTAGAGTGTGTGGTGCTGGGATTCAGGGTATGTGATTAGTGAATCACTCCACTGATTAGTTTGGCATAGATGTGGCTAAGATTAAAGGTGTGCATGCTACACCTGTTCTAGGGCAGGTACCCTGCATACAATGTAAGGGATAGAGAGAATCTTGTCTCCTCTCCCTTGTCACTTTTGCTGCCTTGTGGGCACCATGGAACTGTTCTTCACCAAGCCACTCTGCCTTGGAGCTAGCTGATTATGGACTGAAATCTCTACAAACTATGAACTAAAAAAACCTTTCCTTCCTTAACTTTGGGCATCAGGTATTTTGTCTCAGCAATGAAAGAAAAGTAACTAAGAAACCCAACCACCACAACATTTAAAAACCAAGGATTTATAGGATTCACTAATAAGAAGCCTGGGCATGGGCAATCCAGGGCTCATGTATCCATTTGACAGTGGCCCAGGGATCCAGGTATCTCTACCTCTCTGCTCTGCCGCTGTGATGTGTAGGTGGGATGCAGGTTGTATCATGGTTAGGAGACGGATGTTCCACCTCCAGCCCACAAGTCCTAACTGTAGGCAGAAGAAGGGAAAGAGATAAGTGGGCAAATGACTTCCTGCTAATGAAGATATTTTTTTTCATTCCAGAAGGCAAGCTCTTACTAAAGATATCTTTGACCAGAACTATGTCCACTTGCTGCAAGAAAATTAAAGGAAAATAAAATAATATTCTTGGTCAGATACATTATCCTTATGAATTAAAAATGTCATTTTGCCTATATAAGAAATAAAATTTAGTGAGACAATTAGCACAGTCCACCAGAATCCTTTACTCAAGCAGAATTTTAAATTTACAAAGCAATTCTATTTAGGCTTGAACTAGTCAAATTGTTTAATTAGAAGCACATATTTGGGTATAATTTTAAGTAAAATTTCTTTCAGAAAAACATTTTGAGATTCACAGAAAAATCGGGAAGGTAGTATGGAATTTTTTTTACTGGCCACCCAGTTCCTTCTTATGAACATTTTATAGTGATATAGTACATTTATTTCAACGAGCCAACATTTAAACATTGTTATTTACTCTGCTCTTTTTCTGTTCCAAGATTCCATCTAAGAACCCACATTGCATTTAGCCCTCATGTCTTTTTAGATTCCCATTAGATGTGACAGTTCTTTGGATTTTTCTCACTGTCAGTAACTGGAGGTTTTTTTAAACAAAACAAAACCAAAGACAGAAATGATACCAGATTTCAAAAAAAATTATAGGAAATTAACACTACTTAATATATTGCATATTGTTCTTAGAAGTAGTTGTTCAGGTAACAAGAATTAGGCATGAAACAAATGATCAAACAATGAGAGCACAAATTGTTCTTTTTGATGAACTTACAGAGATTAGTAGTACAGTTATTTATCTTTTAGATATTTTGAGGAGGACTGGTTAGACAGTTTGTAGGATGGCTCTCCATTGGGATTTGTCTGCCTCTTTGCTCATGATTATACCGAGGTGAAGCACTGGAAGGGACACCACGCAGGTAGAGTACCACTGTCTTCGCTTCATATCAAGATGGCATATTATCAGTGTAACTTAACCCTACTGAGGGTGACCTTGCTCATCTGTCTGAGGTGGCATACATCAAATTCTTCACCATAAAATCATTCTTTCTGTCCTTTACTATAGTATACTCTTTGGAAGGAAGTCATCATGTGTAGCCCAGAGATACGGCCAGGGGAGAAAACATTCCCACTCTGTGAAGGCAGGGTCCACATAAATGATTTGGAAATCTTGTGTACAAGAAACTAGATTTACCTTCTTCATTGATGTCAAAATGTATACATATTCAGTCATTTACTTACATTAGTTTAGATCCATAAATATTTGCCTTAGGCCTTGAGTAATGGTCCATTTTTTTTCTTTTATTTTCTTATTCAAAATCTTCCAGCTTTGGCCATGGGAACTCTCATTTGGCTTTTCTGTCCATTTGACATAGCCCCATCACAGTGCATGCGCGTGTGCATGTGTGCATGCGTACGTGTGTGTGTGTGCGTGTGTGCTTGCGCGTGTGCATATGTGTGTGTTAGCACTCTCTTATTTTCTGACACTATAAAATGCCTTTGGTTTATTTTGTATACTCTGTACCCTCTTCCATTTCTCCAACAGAGCCTCTTCCTTTTATTAGAAAATAACATTGAGGCCAAGATCTGGGCATGAGATGTGCTCTTTGTCAGCAGTTGTCTTTAGTTACAATCTTGAGGCCCCCTTCCTCATTCTCTCAAAGGAATAATTACTTCACTCCTCTTCCCAGCTCCAGTTCCCTCCTCATTAGGTTTGCCCACACAGAACTGATCAACAGAAGAGCTAGACTGTCAAAGTTAAGATGAAGTGAACATGGAAACCAGAGGCATGCCGGAGACCAGACGCTGGTTAGAAGGTGCTGGGCCTAGATTCCAGGTGTTAGAGCAGTAGGTAGTTCAGACTCTCACATTGCCAAGCCCTTAGGGAGGAAAGTGAGTCATCCATTCAGGATCCTGCAGCCAGTGAGTGGCAGACTCCAGCTGTCCAGAATGTTTCCTGTGTCTGTCTTCCCTAAAACACCATTGATCTCTCATCCACAGGTTAGCACAAGATGGCCCACTGCCCCAGGGTTATTCTTACTGAGCAGAAACATCAGTTTATTACAAGTAAGCCAGTTGTTGACATCCTATCATGAATTTCCCGGGCTGCGTGATGGGAAACTGAAAAGATGTTAGACACCAGACGAGCCATGTAGAGAGCAGCTCTGTCCTCACGTGAGCAGGGAACAACATCCGTCATGCTGGTAATGAGGCGCCAGCACAGGTGTCTTACCTCAGGGTCCCTGTGGTCCCAGCTATCTCTGCCACTCATACTGGAGGAAGAGCACCGGTTTGGGATGTGAGGCTGTTTGGATGATGTTGTTTTTCTGATGTAACCCTGTTAGTTTCCCTACCTCCCTTTCCTCTGCCTCCTTTCCTCCCTCTTGGGAGCAATTTAAAGGTCTCTGGCTCCTTTTAGGCGGGGACAGAGTGCTAATTAGCTGTCTGATTCATCCCAGGCCAGCTGTCCCAGGGCTGCAGAACTAAGACCAGACAGAGCATGTCCCCAAGCTCTCTAGGGCAGGCCAGAGTCCCAGGGGTCTGGACAGTCCCTGTCTGACGTGGGCCATGGATGGTTCAGTATGACAGGTGGGGAGGAATATTCTACTCCATTTCCTTGACACCAGTCACACCACAAGTTGCAGAAAGGCTGTTCCCACATCTTCTAAGCTTTTAATTTTGCTCTTCCCTCCAAATGAAACCTGACCCAGTGAATGACTCCTCAACTGATGGGTCTAAGCAGGGGTCACCTTTCTTCCTTCTTATCACTGTAGTTACCAACAGGACTCACACCTATCCTGTCACCAGAAGTCACAGCAAACTATCTTGAAAGAGCTGTCTATACTGATTATGGGGTCTCCCTTTCTCCTTGTAACCCCTCGGTACCTGCTCGCCCATTGAGGTCCCAGTAACTTCATAGTGCTTTTTTCCCCTCTTGGGCTTCTCTCACTCACTCTGCATTCAATGCCATTGACTTCTCCTTCCTTAAACCTTTCTCTCTCCTTGGCCTTGAGAACGTCTGTCACCTTGCTGGTTATGGCTTCTCAGCCTCCTTTGTTGGTGCCCACTCCTCTACCAGATTCCATCTTCACTCCTCCTCGCTAATAAAACAGCATCTATCTGGTCCCGTAAATCAATACTATCTCTAGGTTGAGGACTTGGTAACCTTTCCCATGTGTTCAAATTCAAATTCCCAGCCATTAAGTAACTCTGTTTGAAGAGCAAGCCACAGATATGAGGTCTCCTAATAAAATTTGGTCGATTGCACTAATCATCGTTAAACCAATTCCAACGTTTACAATCAGGCTCTTAGTTAGCTTTATGGTTTTTATAGTATCGCTTTCATTTTCTTCCTGCTCCTTCCTACTTCTTGCCTGATTATACAACATTAAAGAATAACAACAACATTAAAACAACAACTACCCATTAGTGATTTCTTGCTATATATCAGATGCTATACCAAGCACTTTATATGTAGTGTTCCATGTAGCCCTCACTCAGTCCCACGAGAGAGACACTTTTACTCCCATTTTGCAGCCTGGAATTCTCAGGCTTAGAGTACTGAGATTATAAGCATGTGCCACCACGTCCAGCTTCTGTAAGTACCTTTTCATTTAAAATAGCTGTAAACTGGGTATTGTGGCAAAAGCCTGTAATCCCAGCACTGAGAAGACTGAGGTAAGAGGATCTTTGCAAGTTTGAGACCAGCCTGGACTACAAGTAAGTTTAAGGCCAGTTTGAACCGCAGAGTAAGACCTTGTCTCAAGGTCTCACTGGAAGTATAAGAGGTAGAATTATAATTCCCTTTTTTTCTCCTTTGATTTTAGAGCCCAAACTCTCAAAGACTCTTCTTACTAACTCTTCTTATTAATTTACATGGCACCCACAACCAAGTCTGTGCCAACACCCACATACAGAGGTCACTGATACTCCTCCTCCAGGTGTCCCATGTCCTTTGGCTTTTGAGTCTTGGTGTGTGAGTCACATTTTAGATACCGACCAGAGATTCTAGTAGAATAAGATTTGCTCTCCAATAATTTGTGATAAGGGGCAGGGAAATTAGAGAAAACCTAGGTCCTGGGGTGCTGAACCTGCATCCCCCAGTGGGTCACCGGAGAATGCCTGTAGATTTGTGCCAGCAATGTCACCAAACACAATCAAATTGCAAAACTTTTAAAGCTAAGTGATTAAGAACCAAGAGAGGGAAGCTGGCTTGGGTTGAGATACACATCTCATTTATGGAACTTTCTGCACAAAGTCTACATATCTTTTCCCTTTCTTGGGAATGGTTGGAGAATTTAGGTCATACCTGAGGACTCCTATTCCATATGCTGTTATTTAGCGATCCTCTGAGGAAAATGAAGAGTCTGGTTACTATTTTCAACCCAGGTTTCATGAGGTTCTGGGGTTCCAAAAGAATTTTAAGGCCTAGAAAAGCCCAGTGCTTTAACAAAGGGATCCCTACCACTATTTCATATATATAGGGTTTCATGTAAAATTCCATCGATTAAAAAGAAATATATTTTTAAAAGAATAATGAATATAAAAGACTACCAGTTTTAATGTCAGACAGGCCTGTGTGGGTCTTTTTATTCTGTAACTGACTATTCAGCGCCATCTTTAATCTTCCCTTTTCTCATCAGTAAAATAGAGAAGATATTTCCTATCTCTCTGGGTCTAGTGTTAATAAAGCAGTAGTGTTCAAACAGCCCATCAGAGTGCTTAACGCAGAATAAATGGTCAGTAAACTCTTCCCTCCTCTATGATGTCAAGCTTATCAAAAACAGCTGAGGGTTTTAGGGTCCCTAAGCAGAAGAAACATCCACGGTATTATTATCAGTTAATAAGATGCTCCAGTTTACCCCCAAACCCCTGATCACCCCATATAGACGTCCCGAAGCCCTCCCTCTGTTATGCCCAGCATCTGACTCCTTTGGGTCCTGTGGAGGACCTTGAGGATACATCTCAGACCAATTCATTCAGGAGGTGGGTCTTGGACTCCCCAGCGCCCATGCAGCACATACAGAAACCCCCCAGTAAAAGAAAGGTAGCAAGGCAATTACAGATGGTGTCAGACAAGAGGGGGTATAGATGCTGGTCTTACCTAGGGAGGGAGGCAGAGCAGCCCTGAGGCAGGTGCAGAGGTGGATTCCAGCCCCACAAAATGGACATCAATCATCTGTGTTTCAGGAGGAAAGAAAGTGTGATGTGTTTGAAAATTTTATACCAAAATGATTAAGTTTTTAAAGAAATGACTTTAGCTCCTGAAAGGATAGGTTTCAGTTATCCGGTTAGCTTTTTAAAATTCTAACAATATCCAGACAAATGAGACATTACTGGTTTTAAATCATTCCCTAGACTTGTGGGGTCTGTTTTAGATAATGGGGTGAACTGGAACAAGATGGTTATTGATAAATCTCAGTCAAAGAGGAAGATACCATGCTTTGTAGCATGATACCTAAGAACAATGAACAGAAACAAGGCCACCCTCTGGTACCCATAAAAGGAAAGACAAGAAAAGGATATCCAAGATTGAAGGGGTGACAGTTCGGTCCAGAGGAAAATATAATTCATCTTTTTTTATGTATGTTTGGTGAGTAGAGATGAGAAGGGCTGAACATCAAATTACCCACTTAATTATTTTTTAAAAACTCTGTCTTCATGGGTTCTGCTTGGTTGCAACACAGACTATAGTTTGCACACAGCTATGGCACGAAGTCCTTTAGGAGCAAAAGCTTCAAGATAATGGTCCTTGCTTCAGGATGTCTGCTGAGAATGTTAGGGTCAAGGTGTTCTAGGCTTTCCACAGAACCAGAGGAAAAGAGTCAGCACATGTGAACACCGTCTAAAAAGGGGTCTTAGAGCTGCTCTGTTCCGCCAGGTAGGGAAATACTACATTTTGTTTTGTTTCCTGAATTTGGAGGAGACTAGTCCTGACCTCCATGGCTCCAGAAATGCTACCACACCACATTAGTCAAACATTTGTCCTCTGCTGGGAGAAGTTTGGGAGTGTGGTTCTTCTTCATTCAGCGTCCTGCCCCAATGAGAAACTGATCAGGGCCAAGAGAGGGGAAGTTGTACACCATGTACCCCAATATGCAAATACACAAAGTTTGCGTTCAATTTTAGGGAATTCCTGATCTTCTTGAATCTCTTATCAAAAACCTCAGGGCCCAGACCTGTTGAAGTCTTCCTGATTTCCACTCTTCCCAGCATTGGCATTATTTGACTGCCTCATGAAAGGCCCCTCTGGTTCCTGACTCTGGCCGTCTGATGGGCGAGGTTCATTCCTGAGACGCAATCTCTGAGTGTAATCAAAATGAGGGGGGAAAGGTCTGTCCACACATTTATATTTGCATAATTTTAGGGAATTCCCTAAAATTGAACGCAAACTTTGTGTATTTGTATATTGGGGTACATGGTGTAAAACTTCTCCTCTCTTGGCCCTGATCGTGATTTGCATGCATTTTGCTGAGACTCTTAACTGCTCAGCTCAGTAAGCATCTTCAGTGGTCACAAGTAACACCAATCTCCTTTGTCCTTACCCTTTCCTTTGCCCAATCGTGTGGAGACACTTGGTCACCTCTGATAAGGCACCAGTCCCCATCCCTAATCCATGGATTGGTACAGTCCCTGGCCTGTTAGGGACCACACAGCAGGAGACGACGACAGGCAAGCAAAGGAGTGAAATTTCCATCTGTACGTACAGCCAGTCCTCATTGCTGAGCTCTGCCTTAGCTCTGCCTCCTATCAGATCAGTGGCAGCATTAGAATCTTAGACCAAATACAAACCCTGCTATGAATTGCGTATGTGAGGGATCTAGGTTGCCTGATCCTCAGGAGAATCTAATACCTGATAATCTGAGGCGGAGCTGAAATTTATACTAATAGGAAAAAATCACCACCACCAGTCCCTTCCTGGCTGTAGAAAAATGGTCTCCAATGAATCCGTTCCACAGAGCCAGAATTCTTCAGGATTACTGTGGCAAGAGATGAGTTGTGGGAGGGGCCACTGGCCTCAGCCCCAGGCCATGCAAGGTCCCTGGAGCCTTGGAGGACCTTTACTCACAGAGCATCTCTGCCCTTCCTTTCTTCCTGCAGAGAGGTCAGGCGCTTCCTTTTGCAGTCCCAGCTTTCCTTTGTGAGAACCTTCAAAAGTAATTTGTTCTCCAAAGTAAGTACCAACATTTACAAACTGCTTGCTTGATCCTAAATTTACTCTGGGAAGCAGCAGAGCAAAGTTGTTTAGAGCCAACTCTCTGGTAGCCCAACAGAATTTGAATTCTGTCCCTACTGCCAGTTGTTTTTGTGACCCTGGACAAGTGTTTTTCTCTTCTTAAACCTCAGTTTACTAGTTTGTAAAATGGGGTAATCCTAGTGTCTACCGCCTAAGGATTGCTGTGAAAATTAAATAGCCAAAATGCCAAGTGCTTAGCACAATGTCTGGCATAGACGCTAACAAGAAATGTTGGCTAAAACTAGTTTTCAGATTTATATTCACTTGTAGAAATAGATTCAAGAATCTGTTTGTGATAACAGTATTCTCTCTCCCTTTTATTCTGACAGGCTTTCCTATAATATAGAAAATGTGGAATTGTAGGCTACACATAGGAATTATATGTAATAACAGCCTATCTTATTTTCTGTCACATCTACATCTGAGTTATCATCAGCTGTGTGGAAATAATATTTGTGGTGTTTACAACTTATTATAACCCTTTAATTTTTCACAAAGCAAATATAAATGTGTGGACAGGCCTTTCCCCCCTCATGTTGATTACACTCAGAGATTGCATCTCAGGAATGAACCTCGCCCATCAGACGGAAGCTGAGGCAGCCACGCCCACATGGCAAGAGCAGGTCTGGTGAGACTCGAGCCCTGACGTCCTACGGGGTCCAGGTTTCAAGACTCAGGATATGGAGTAGGTGGCTCTGCCCAGCAACCAGCTCTGGGCCCTGTTCCCTGGTGATACCCGGAGCTCCCCCAGCTGTCCCCTCCTCCCTGATGAATATGGAGACTTTGCTCAGCTCTGACTGCGCTCGGCTTTGTTTTTCTCACCACTCTCCTGCTCTCTGATCAGATGTCACTCTTTTTATTATTATTATTCCCTGTGTGTTGACAACTGATTTAAACATTTCACAGGGGAAGAAAAAGGGTGGGGGTTGGTGGGGAATCTTTTCTTTGAATCCAGGGAGTTTGGGTTTCAGATTAGCAAATAAATGACTAGGGGTGTGTAATTACAACTAATAGGTTAATTAGAGAACATTTAGATCTTCCTGGAAAAAAAACAATGAAAGCCAATATCTGTCTCCTTTTGAGGCAAACCAAGAGTAGAGTAAATAACCTGGCGGAGAGGAGTTCACTCAACAGCTTGCCTGTCCTTCCTTCAGGGGTACAAGTTACTGAGCATAGCTCGGCACTGGGGCCAGACACTCCCAGTAAACTAGGGAAGCACCCTGGAAGCAAAGCCAGGGCCACCTCCAGCGAGGCTGAACAGTTGCTGAAGGCGTCAGAGCCATCCCATCCCTGCCTTTGCCTCCAAACTCAGGCTCTTGCTCTGCTGTTTCTCTTTTTAGCTCTCTCCTTGCTGCTCAGCTGTGACTATCACTCAGCCTGAGTCAATTTCTCCATCCTCGGACAGTGAGGTTTCTGAGACTGTCTGCACCATTCGTTACGCCATGATAACCTTTGCTGGCAGTGGAGTGTGGGGGTGGGAGGAAGGAGCTATTCAGAGAGGACAAGGCCAGTGGATAAGTCATATCCACTTCAGCAAGCTGCTCCCTGAAGGCAGAAGGGACTCTGCCTGGAGGAGTGACCCCATGCAGAGCTCTTAACCATGCCATGCACTCTGCTCCCATAGCCAGCACTGTGTGGGAGGCAGTGCAGTGGGGAAGTGAGTGCAGAACTCAGTTCAGGGTAGAGTCATGCTAGGTAAGATGAGGGGAACCTGGCCATACACACGGTCAGACTCCTCTTCTTTCCAGAATGCATATCTGATACTAAAACTTGAGATGTGCCCCTGAGCCCTGCTGGCTTTAAGGCCTCTTGCAATGAACAAAGAAAGAGCCTTAGTATGGGCTGAATTATGTCTCCCAAATAACTTGATTAGGTGAAATCCCAGAGCCCAATTCCTCGGCATGTGAACTTTTTTGGAGACAGAGCTGTTGCAGGTATAATTAGCTAAGCAAAGATGAGATCACTCTGAAGCAGGATTGGCCTCTAATCTGGTAGGTCGACAGTCCTTACAAGAAGACGGGCCAGGAAAGATGACCATCTGACTGCAGAGGCAGCAATGCAGTGATGCTGCCATAGTCCAAGAACATTAGAGCTACCAAAAGCCAGAAGAAGCCAGCAAGGACCCTCCTAGAGACTTCTGAAGACACATAGTCCTTTTAACACCTTAATTTTCCATTCTTAGCCTCAAGAACAGAGAGTATAGATTTATGATATTTTAAACAATAGGTTTGTGAGTATTTGTACCACAACCCTAAGTAACCAGCACAAGCAGTCATCTTTGTTGTTACTAGAAACAATTTAAATTCAACTTAGAAAAATCTCAAGTCAAATGCTTAGAAGAAAATAAGCAGGTATCAGAGTGATCATATAAGCTATTATACCAGAAAACTTTCAGAAACCAAATCTCTACCCAGTCCCCACCCACAAGAATCTGACAGTCAGTGGAGATTTCTTATCACCTGAGATAGACAATCTGAACCTGAATGGGACAGATTATCTCAATGGTCTGCAGGAGAGAAAGATGAAGCCTGTTTTTTTATTGTCTAATTTTTATTACTAACAGTAGCATTGGTGATCATTTACAGAGCGCTTACCATATACCAGACATTGTGTAAAGTGGTAGAAAGGACTTTCCCATGTGTGACTGCCTTGAAGTAAGCCCTGAGCCTCCTGATGACCTGCAGAAAAAGATGCTGTTATGCACATACTTCACTCCAATGTGTTAAAGATTGTGTAAGAGGTGGCTGCTACCCAGACTCTGACTCGGAGCCCTGAAACTCAGGCCATCACCATTTCCCACCACATAAACCTATTTCCTCAGCCCACATTTCATGTTCAACAAAGCAGTGATTTGCTTGCTTTGATTAGTGCTACTTTCACTAGGCTGAAATGAACACACAGAAGAGCTACTTGGCATGACAGGCAGTCCAGAAAGGAATAGAGGGACCTGGGATCCAAGGCATAATCATAGCAGCTCTGTTGTTGAAGTCTTGTTAAAAAAGAAATCGCCTAAGGGCTGCTTTCCAGGGAGCTTCTACCCAAACAGAGGGGGAGGGAAAGAAGCAGGGAGCCCAAAAAAGTCCTTAAGAAGAAATGACAGACAAATAGCCTCTCCTTTGCAAAGTTCCACGAGAGCAAAGAGCAGTAGAGAAGAGAGGAGGCAGGTAATATGGAAATCACTGACGCACCCTCCTGCACTGCAACCCGGGCTGTCACCTTACCTAGGCCTGTCCAGCTAAGAAGCAACTCAGGAACCGGGTACGCCTGTTCTGGAGTGAGCTGAAGTAACATTTACCAGCAAGTGTGTCAGAAAAGGAGGGCTGGGTGCTGATTTTCTAGTCCGCAGAGTTAAACTCAGTGGATAACCTGCCTCCCACAAATACACTGGCCGACATCCACAGTGGTGGTACCTCCTCCTTGTCTAAGGGGACCTTAAACCCTGACTTAGGCTGATGTCCTGCCCTTGCCCAAGTCACTGAGCCTCCCAGCTCAGGCCTTCCTTATCTACAACTTAAGAAATCTGAATAAAAAATATGTAAGTTCTACCAGGATTTTGAAGACCAATGAAAAATGCCTATTAACGTAAGGTTAAAATGTTAGCCGGAATTACAGTACGTGGGCTGTTAGCAACTTCAATATGTAAATAACAATAATAATGCTCATTATTGTTATCACGGATATTACTGGGGCTGCTGGAATAGGTAGGAACCTTTCTAGGTTGCTAAGGGTGGAGAGCCGCTCATTCTAACTGCCAATCCTTCCTGATTTGACTGACGGCCCAGGCTATATAACTTACATTTTAATTTGCAGATAAAGGAAAATACAGGCCTAACCCCAGGAAAGAAAGCAAAGAAAAAGAGGAGCCAAGTTAGGGCCTAGAATTTGGGTGGTTTGGTGTGCTGCCTTTAGTTAAAGGTTTTAAATCCATAAAGCAGGAATATCAATAGTTGTTTTGTTTGCTCAACAGAGAAAGATTGTGCGGACCCCTACTGACCCACGGCTAATCCGCCTCTCAGCAGATCTAGAGAAGGGCTATTGGCTCAGGGCGGTGAGCAGTTTATGCACCTTGAGGTTGCAGCAGACAAACCAGACCCAGTAAGCTCAGCAGCAGCCAACCTGCTCACCCAGCCAGAAAGCTCTCAGGAAACGCCTAAAGGGAAGAGATTCATTAGCTTCATTTACTGCCTGGTGAGCCAATCCCAGAACCCCATTCGGACAGACAGCCAATTATATCGGCTGACAGGACGTGAGCCAATCATCTTGCTTCCTCATCTAGGCCAGTGCATCTCCAACCTCCTACTTCTGTGGGCTGTTTACCAGCACTGCCAGTCACCGGGAAAAGCTGGGGAAAGAGTAGAGCTGAAAACCCAAGCCAGCTCAGTCTTCCGAGCAGACTCTGGCAGAAAGGCAGAGCCAGAGATACTCATGGGAAACATCCAGGGCAGGGCTCGCTCCAACTCATTCAGTCTAAAGGATACGGTCCCCACTCTGGGCAAGACCTCAGAGCCCAGTGGGGAGACAAGAATAAGCTAATATAGTACTTCCCTCAGGGTTTGACGACAGCCACCTGAAACAAGATGTTACGGGAGTAGGTAACATGGACACAGCCTGTGGCCCTCAGGAAACCCTCCAAAAGGAGGAACAGTGACACTTCACAGCATATCATAGTCCAACAGGACTTACTTACAGGGTAGCTTGAGACCCTCCCCAGCCCATACCCACGGGCATCTTTTGCTAGAGCTGCTCTAACAGAGACCACAGACGGGGAATCTAACCAAAATGTATTGCCTCAACCATCAGCAGGCCAAAAGTCTGAAATGGAGTTGTTGGCAGGGGTGCTTGCTTCCCTGGCCTCTCTCTGGCTTGCAGATGGCCTTCTCACTGCGTCCCTCTGTGGTCTTTCCTCTGTAAACATACCTTCATCAAAATTTCGCTTTCCTATACAAAAGAACACCAGTCCTAACGGGCTCGAGCCTGCCCTAACGATCTCATTTTCCCTCTTTAAAAAGCCTGTCTCCAAATACACTCACATCCTGATGACTGTGAGTTAGAGCTTCATCGTGTAAGTTTTCAGAGAGACACAGTTCAGTTCACAATACCATTTTTTTATAACTGTTATGAAGTTCCTATTTATCCACTTTCTCCCCCAAAGAACACAGTGACCAGGGGCCTTCTGTCTTTTAAATCTTCTGCACTAAGTGCCTGTTGACTCAGACTTGGACCAGCTCCTGTCAGATGAGAGGAATGATGAAGCCCCACATCTGGCTCTTGAAACCAATACCTCATCGCTCATCTTTTCCTCCAAAAGCTGCATGTCTGCTAGAGTCTTGGCACCATCCCTTCCCACTGCTCAACAGCCCTGCTCACTGGCTCCATGCCCAAGTATTTGATAAGTCATTTTGTTTGTGATAAGGGCTGGTGTTTCTTAAACCTGGCAGAGAGAGAGAATGAGAGAAGCAGCCATCCATCAGCCAGGGCTTGGTCTGCTGCCACTGGCATGAGGAGTATTCTGTGATACCTGAGCTCAAGAGCAACAGGCAGGACTCTGGAAAATCTAACTGAAAATCAGAGAGACATATCATCTACAATTCAGAGCTCAGTACAGTGAAGATTCCCCGAACATTCACGAGGTGCCGGGCATGGGCATTGTGCTAGGAGCCAGAGAGGTGAATAGGCCATAGCCTTATTCATGAGGAGCTCACAGTTTGCTGAAGAAGAATGCACAAACCAACACAAGGCTGTGGACCACTTACAACCAGGAAGCTCAGAGAATAGAGCTGAGACAGCGGACCCACCTTAGGAATTCAGAGAAGACTGTGGGTAAATGATGGAGTCGGGCAGCTGATGAATGAGAGGGAGAGTAGGAGACTCCAACTGGGGTGTGTGGCATGGGCAAAAGCAGAGATGAGGTGCAGCAGGTGCATGGAAAGAGCTTCTGGCAGATAAGAGCTACTGGAGCTCAAACTTGAGTGAGAAAGAGGCAGGCAGCAGGGCAAAGGGACGGCTGGACCAGCTCATGGACCATGCTGCATGGTGTGGATGCTTTCTGGGGGTTTGCAAACTACTTTTGTGGGAGCACTGGGCTATCTCAGTAGTACTTGGGGTAAGGACCAAGACAAACCAGAAAGGTCTTATTAGTGTTTTTGACGTTTACTTTTTGCATGTTGTGATTCCATTTGAGGAAAAAGTGGTAAAATTTTAAAAACTCAACAGCTACCATGTTTTAACTCACGGGTGTCCTTGGAATATTTTCAGCAAGGAAGTACGTGGTGGTAGTAAGGGTTCTGAAACTAAGAAGCACAGACCTGGAGGTAGAGGTCTCAGCTGGGACACTATTGAAATGCTCCAAGAAGAATAACAGTAAGGGTTGAGCGATTGGAAAGAGAATTATAAGGTGAAAATGATGGACACGTTAGTTGACTATTAGTATTAAGAGTGAGGATACTACAAGGGATGATTTAAAAATTTAAACATGCACCACAGTTTTCTATCACACCTCTTATCTGGAATTAGTAGATTTATGGCTTAGATGACTGGGTGCCTTCCACTTGGAATAGGGAAAGAAGTCATGGGACAGAGAGATGAGATGAGCATCTCGAGTGTGCTAGTGGAGCATGCAGGGGAGCTGCCCAGATGGCCATTTAATGGAGCCTGATACTCCAAATACAGCCCAGTCTCCTAAGTACAGTTCCTTGCAGATAATAAATACCCATAAATGTACTTTTCACATTTTAAAATGTGTATATAAAGCCTTCAAGTTTCTCTACACTGTGCACTGGGTCTACTTTTCAGTCTGGTCTCCTCGTACCCAAAAGCCGTGCAATCAGAACGGGTTGGGGTGCCCTGTGCACAAAAGCTCTGCCCCTCCAGATCCATCGCGTCACTATCCTGTAAGCATAAATCGCTTTGGAGATTCTGGAATATACAAATGAAAGAAAGACGTAACTGTCAGGTTCCACGTAGGATGAACATACAGGGTCACAATAGGCAGACACACGACACACTCCACTGCTGCTAGTGCCCTCGGCTGAATGCTTCAGTCTGCTGTGATTCTCCCAGAGCCAGTACTAATCCCACTTTCTCCATAGTTCCTTCTCGGCTCTGCTCCCATAGAGAAGGTATAATGCAGATTTGGTTTCAGAGGACAGTTTTGTGAGTTTTGTAGGGGAAAACTCAAGTCTTTAGAGTTTTCCCTTGCCTGGGTGCTGTTAGGTGGAGGCTCACACCCTGAGCATGCAGTGCTACCGCCCGGAGCCCAGGAATCCCTGTCCGTGGAGCAGGGGAGCTGTGATGCAGGAATGTTACCTCCTCATCACCATGCTACTATGCTCAGAGAACTAGGGCCCCTTGTTCAGAGCCAAAGGTATCCTGCTCCCTGAAAAGCCTTGAGCACAAACACCCTCTCTATCTGCAGCTCTGTCGGCCTCTGTTTCTCACCAGTTTGGCATATCTTTGCCATCTCCCCATATTACTGGATTTCCATCACACACGTGCTAAATTTGGTTTCCCCTTGCTTTATTTTTAGTCTTCTTCTTCTCCCAGATGGATTCTAATTCTCCAGTCCTGGGAAAATGCTTAGCAACAAAGCCCAGGGGTCCAGGACTGCTTTCCAGCTCTCCATGCGGCACCTCTTCCTTCAGAGTCCAAACTCTTTAGTGAGTAGCAGTGTCCCTCACTCATGAGCAGCAGCAAATGTGAAACATTACCTGGCCCTACAATCATGGCGGGCAGCTCTTCCCCACACCTACTCTCTCCCTAGTTCCTGTTTTCCAGGGTGCCCAGAGAACCCTCATATGACGCTGGCATGGATATCTACCTCTCCTAGGGAAATCAAAATGCTCAGCTCATTTTTTACATGCATTGTCTTTTGCATCATCAGGTCAATAGAGATTCTTTCCCCCGTTCCCAAGTACAGAAAGATTTATATAGCCTATGTGGTACACTTACAACATACACATGAGGCCTGATAAATTATACACTATTGTGCTACTAAAATGATACCCTCTGCTTAATTAAAGTAGCCATATGCTACAGTGCAAATCACTCCCATTCATTAAAACCCCAAAATATATTTTTAAAAAATAGGCCAGCCAGTAGCAGTTAGGTAGAATACAAACAGATCATAGTTTTGAGGTCAAAGCTGCACTAGAAATAAGCTTAATGTCTCACCCTTAAGCACAACAAGAATATCCATCCCTTTACCCATTCATTCACCAAGCAATGGTTGAACACCAGTGCTATGTGAGACACCTTACAGGTGCCGGGCACAATGCCTAGTTTTGTCCTGAAGGAGCACCCCAGCTAGTGGGAGACAGAGGAGTAAACAAACTGCAGTGTCAATGTGGTGACAGTGGTTAACAGTTACTCCGGTGGTGTGTTAGGGGCTCGTCTGTCTCAGACTTGCTTGGTTAGGACTTCTCAGAGAAGGTGCTGTTTGAGATAATTAGGTCTGGGAATTGTTCCAAGTTATTTTGGTTTTTTATTTTAATTACTTTGTTTATTTTCTTCTTTGTGATTATTAGATGACAAATGTGGAATGGTTATTTTCACTCGTTTGTTTGTATGTGTGTTTTTTCTTTTCATCTTACTCCCACAACTTGTCGGGAGGCTCCAGAGGATGCACACCTGTCTTTCTTGTTCAGTGCTCTGACCCCAGCACACACAATAGCAATGGGTGCACCAGAGGAGCTCAAAAATATGTACTGAAGCATAAATGAAAACTGATTAAAAAAGAATAGCATGTGCCAAGGTCCAGAGTGAAGCAGGCACACAAATCATTCTAGGAAGGTTAAAGGGTTCCATGCTGACCCTACACTTCTCAGCCCCACTTTCCTCTCCTTCTCACCTCCTCCAGCTCTGCCCACAACCCCCACCCACCCTTTCCCACAGGAACTGGTGTTTTCTCACTGGCTCTAATAAATAAGCACATTTCTTCCTGGAATGACAGCAGCTGTTTTCTCCATGACCTCAGGGTTAATGGCCAGTAACTCCTGGGCTATCTGCAGGGAACCGTGAAAGAACACACTCAGCCAAGCCCAGCAATGTCCTTCCTGTTGCCCACTAAGACCTGTACCACTCTGGCTCCTGGGAAGCCCTGTCCAAGGCAGGAATAGCTCTAAGACAGAATTAGAAAACTTGGCTTCAAATCCAACTACCTGGTCCTAGGCAATATTCTTAATTTAATCTCTTTGAGCCCTTTCAACATCATAAAATGAAAATAAAAATACTCACTTCATAAAACCTTCAGGAATTAAATGAGTCAGTATATGCCATTATCACTAGATAATAGACAAGACTCTTTGAGGTCTGGTTCTGTATCCCTTGCCACAAATACTCACACATGTGCAACTTTATCTACACTATTTTATTTAATCTCCACAACTGTTCTAGGAGACAGATACTTTTATCCTTCTTAGCACTGAATGGAGTATCAGAGCCGAGTAAGTTTTTCAAACCCACAATGTTGGCAGAGCTGGGCTTCCAACCCAAGTCCATCTGAGTTTGAGGTCTTCTCAAACTCAGGTCTTCTCTCTCACTGCAGGCTCCCCTTGGGGACAGAGGCTGGAGCCAGAAAAGTGCCAGGTCACAGAAACTTGCTCCAGGGCCAAAGTGTGTTGCCAAAGGAGATGAAGGTTGGCATGCACAGCCACGCAGCCAGGTCCACAGTGTGTGCACCATCCTGTCCTACTCTGGCCTACTCTGTTTTCTAGCACTTTCTGCAGGTAAGAAGGAGGATAGGACATCAAAGCCCACACCATCCTGGTCTGCATAGCCAGCTAAATCAAGGTCTCTGTCAGATTGGATTATTCTCAGTCCTTGTTATGCTGGAGGGGAGAAGAAGGAGACTGTGTCTTGTCTCTTTATCCTAACACAGATTACATATATGTGTATGAAATGAATATGAAATCTGTGAAATAGATTATCACAGTCTGTGCTACTCAAACATGCCCAGGGCAATATTGTATATCCTGTGTGTTCTTCCTGAACCTCGCCATCACGATGCCCATCAAGAAGGAGCATTTTTATTTCCTCCCCTTGAATCTGAATCTCCTGCTGATTGTAACTATGTGAATAATTCCAGAGTCCGCATATTTACCATTCTCCATAGGTCTATTTATTAGCATTTTGTCAAAGCACCGCTGGAAGAGTAGAACGTAGCCAGTTTCAGGGGGCTCTGAATGTCACCTGTAGTCTCTCACTTACCACTCTGATTTTTGCCGCATCCAAGTACCAAGTGTACTGAAAGGGGGACCCTCTATATCCATGGTTCCTTGTCTACAGATTTCACAAACAAAAGAACAAAAATGTTATATTAAATAGTTGTGTCTGTATTCAACATGTGTAGACTTTTTCGCTTCATTATTTCCTAAACAATAAAATATAACTATTTGCATAACATTTACATAGTGCTGAGTATTATAAGTAATCTAGAGATAATTTAAAGTAAAAATGAGGGTGTACACAGGTTATATGCAAATACTATGCATATATAAAGAACTTGAGCATCCTCAGATTTTCGTATTTACTGGGGAGTCCTAGAAACAGTTCCTGGTAGATATTGAAGAAGAATTTTGTTAACATAATGATCTTCTTTATATCAAAGTTACAATTACTCACTTTTTAAAAACTTAGTCTCATTTTAAGAAACAATATTAAAAATCATGTTTTATGTCCTATGTATAGGTATCTAATAATGCAAAATAAGCATATAAAAATTATTTTAAAATTGTGTTCATAAGCTCCCTAATGTAATCTCCTATGTGCCTTGGATGTCTGTGCCCTATTTCTGAATGTATCCGGCCATGGAGACCCACCATACATTCTAAGCAGACAAGATGGGATGGAACGTGGAGGAAAAATAATTGCTCTGTTGGTAAATGTAAGCAAACACAACACACCCCAGAAACCCGCAGCAAAGGGTACCTAGGAGGTGGGGCAAGCTGGGAACAGTTCCCATTACGGGGATCCACATGGGCTCCGGAATTCGGGTCTGTGTCATGGGGGAATCCACGTGGGCTCCGGAATTCAGGTCTGTGTCATGGGGGGATCCACATGGGCCCCGGAATTCGGGTCTGTGTCATGGCATGAGAGGCATGGAGAAATTGTGGCGCACTTTCTTTGAGTAGAAATTTAACTTATTGGTAAATAAGTTAAAATGTTACAGTAATGTTATGAATGTATTAAATTTAGTTAGCGAAACTAACAGGAATGTTTAATTAAAAACAGGCAGAGTCTAGGAAATTGCCCTCAGGGAACTGGCAGCTCTGGTCTGTACCCAAAGCACAGGCACACGTGGTCCTCTCCTTTACTTCATAGTTCTCGGTTCCAGGCACATCTCAAGATCATCCGAGGAATTGTAAATGCCATCTACTGTCTTAGTTCATTTTCTGTTGCTATCACAGAATACTTAAATCTGGGTAATTCAGAAAGGAAAAAGACTTATGGTTCTGGCAGCTGGAAAGTCCAGAAGGATAGTGCCAGCAACTTCTGCGTCTCTGGAGGAGGCCTCTTGCTACTTCATTCAGCTCGTGGCAGGAAACAGGACAAGCAGGCACAGGCAGGAGAGGTAAACCCTCCCTTTGTGACAACCTGCTCTCGAAAGGACCAACAAGTTCCCTTTAAGAAAGGCCATAATCCCTACTCATCTTTTAATGTTGCCACTACCGTTTGACAACACTGCATTGGGAATGAGGTTTCTCCATGAGTTTTGGGTGGGTGAACCACATCCAAACCACGGCACCTAGCTTCACTCTCTCCCTTAGATTGTTTACCCACACTTCACACTCAGAGAAGCCAGTATTTTTTAAGGTCTCCCAGGTGATTTTAATAGGCAGTCAGTAGCAAGAACTACCATTTTAAGGTACTTTGGTGGAAAAGTACAAGTATTTTGAAAGATGGCACCAAGGAATTGGAGATAGGAAGCCTGCTGAGGAAGCTGTTTCGTGATGTAAAGGAGTCACCTGTGTGCATTTATTTATATTAGAATCTCTGAAAAATGTGTGTCTAGCATACCACAGTAGAGACACAAACACTAGCAGGTACACATTAACGGGGAGGTACACAGACATCAGCAATAAGTAAGCCAGGCTTTATTCATCAAGCAAGTCAGGCCTGCTTATAAAATCAAATAAATTCATATAACAACTCCATAGAGCAAAGACACAACATCAAGAACTGGGAATCTAATTTGATTTCAGCCTGTATAAAGTTAGGCCAACTTCTGACAAATCAGACCTATCAAGTTGGGGGTTCTAATACTACTCATCCATAATCTAGAAATCACACAGGGAGAACATACGTACATTTGCACAAACTTATACAGACACATCCTTGCATCTGCACACACACTAGTCGAGTTGTTTTGAACAGTTCTCAAATTCAGATACTTCAAACCACCCTGAGGGATCTGTGAGGCTTTTGTTATTGCTACCGCAGGTCCCTCTTCCCCAGAGCACAAGGCCAAGGCCCTCTTTCGACTTCTCCTGTGAGCAGACCCTCTGTCCTAGATTGGAAGGCACTTGGCAGAGGACAAAAAGAAATCACAATCCCACTCCCCACTCCCAGGGCAGTACAATTCATCCTTGCTCTCTGGACCCCCAAACAAGAGGCCACTTAGAAATCAGAGTTGTGGAACAAGGCAGCATTGTCTCCTGGGCCAGGCTTTCCGGAGGCTTGAGTGAGAGAAATGAGAAGATTCCTCGGGCCACAGTGGTCTGAAGGGAAATGGGCACCTGGGGAAGAAAAGTTTCCCAAGCAGCTGACCAAGCCAATGCTCTGAACCAGAGAATCTCTGCTGCCTTCTCTGACTTCTGAGAGTTCCTCTCTGGAGCCCTTTCTTCAAAGAACCGTCTCTTTACATGTGGAGCTTACCTTAGCCTCACCTTTGTGTTAAGGCATCTTGGAGAAGTTGCAAGCCAAACCTGAAGAAGCAGAGAAGGGATGCTGGGGTACAGCTCCTGTGCTCCACCCTGGAGTGCCCCCCTGCAAAGAGCCACTCTCCAGAAAGTGAGACCCAGCTTGTCTGACTAGAAGAACCACAAGTGGACCTACAATGCAGCCAAGTTCTCTATGCACTGTCATGAGATCCCTTACCCTGAGACTCTCCCCTCCACTCTCAGAATTGGTGGCATTAATTATTGAGGAATTTTTTAGACAATCATTAATTATGAGTAGGTCTCACCCTGCCTCCTACTCAAGTTTTCCACTGAACATCAGCTGTGCTCTCCAGTTTGAATCTCAGTTAAGTGATTCTCTTGGTCCCATTGATGTGCTCATGAGGGACACTCAGCACCCTCATTTTGGACCCAGCATTCCTTCTTTTTTTCTAAAATGGTACCCCTCCCATCACCATAGACCTCATACCAGATAGGGTGATTTTAACTGCAAGCAATAAAACAACCAATTAAAACATTTTTAAAGAAAAAATAGTTATTGATGGAAAGGCCTGAGAAAGGACACTCTTCAGGATGGAATCTTCACCTGTTCTCTTCTGCATCCTAAGATAAATCCTTCTCTCTGTGTTACCTGACAGTCTTCATGCTTGCAAAATATCTTTAGAAGCCATGTGCTCAATGCTAGAAGAGAAATTTTTCTTCACATGGTACATGATTAAAAGCAAGGGTGCTATTCTCTTGGTAATCCCCAGCAAAACTCCTTCAGGAATTGTTGGAAGTTGGCAACTTCTTAGATGACCCACCTGTATGACTTAGTAGTGGATTGAGGAGAGGACAACTGATCCGAAATGAGCTTATCAGAAAATCGCATTCCTTTGGTCACCATTATGGTGCTCATGTACTGAGGGCTTGATCCCCAGTAGAGCAATGTTCAGAGGGAGGCTACAAGAGGTCACAGGATCTTGAGAGCACTAACATCCATTAATTAGCTCCTGGCTGAATCAGGTATTCAGAGGTGGGGCTCAGTGGGAGGAAGTAGGTCATGGGGGGCATGTCTTTGAGGGGTGTGTCTTATTCTCAGCTCCTTTTTTTACCTCCTCTCTCTGCATCCCAGCTGCCAGGAGGTGAGCAACTTTCCCCGGACACATCCTTCTGCCACTTATGCCTCCCCCAGAGCCAGATGTAGACATCTGACCATGGACTAAACCATCTGCAACTGTGAGCTAAAATCAGCCTTTCCTCCTTTAAATTGTTTTGCTTGGGTTTTGTCACGGTGATGAAAAGCTGACTAACAGAGCCATAGTAATTAGTTGGATGGGCACTTCACCTGAGCTGACCAATTACAGTCTATCATTGTTTCTTAGGAATTTTCTAACTGAAGCTGGGGTAAGAGTCACTTTTCTCAGGCTGTGATACTATATGGAGATTATCCTGGGCCTGGCAGCCAGCACTCACCTCATGGAGAAGCCATTTGACAGAATAATCCTAGTAGTTAGAGAGACCTAGTCAAGAGGTTATGAGACCACATCTTGTTGAAATGCAAGTTCCTAATTCCAGTTCCGCCTAAGGCCAGTTTCACCTCTGTTTTTCCAGTAGTTTATACTGGACTGTAGCTCCCTGCTGAAGATGCACCCATCCATCTTGCAGGCCTATTGCTAAGTCATAGACGGCAAAGGGAGAAGAAGAGGCTCAACTTGCTATCAGATCTGCTCCTAGAGAGGGAAAGAGAATTGCTTTCCCCCATGTTCTATAGGGGAAGAATGAGTTTCAGATAGAATTTGGAATTTTGTTGCAAAGCAAGAATCAGTCAGGGGTTGGATGTTGGATGAGCAACACAGTGTCCATTCTAGCAACCAGATGACTCCCAGGATTGGCAGGTTATCTGAATGCAGCTATTTCTCTCTGAGCAATGAAAGGAAGCCATCTGAGCCAATTCATTCTGTGTATTGCTGGGGTATTTCATCCGCTAGCTAGCAAAAATAGACAAGTTGGTGGTGTCTTTGCCAAGTACAAACTCCAGCGAATGTGGATCGGTGCCACCCAGCCCAGCATGATAAAAAGAGCACAACTCTCCAACACAAGGGGCCCAGGTGGCAGCCTCACTGCGCAGAGCTGCCTCGTCTCACCTGCAGGAATGGGGCAGGAATGATCCGCATCTAAAGCCTCCTCTGGATCACAAATAGGACAGGGCTGTGTTTATAGCATACCCCCTTTTTTCCCAGTTTTGTTTTTATTTCTTTATTCAACAATCATTTCAGGAGCATCTACTCTGTACCCCTAAGAAAATTCTGCCTTCGCTGTTATATTTCTCTGCACAATTGTTATTCCTTTCTTCCTGTTTAATTTTCTTTGTACCCTGTGGTAAATTAATGGACCTTTTCTATAGTATCTTTAAATTCCATTCTCTTTCTCTGATAAACTTCCCTGTGTTTGCTATGTGTGTATCTTCCTAATTTATTCTATAAAATGCTTCTGCCCAAGAACGCTAGAATTCACTCAAGGGCATAGAAGTAAAGAAACAACAGAAAAAGAAAAGAAACTATTATCTGTAGGAGCTGGTAAATTCTATAAATAGATTTCTAGACAAAAGGCTGCCTCCGAAGTGACAAGATGAGCCACAGAAGTCCCAGACTCTGTGGGAGCCACAGAAGTCCCAGGCTGGCTGGGAAGAGAGGCTTCCTGAGAAGGTCCCTTTCTGGGCTCAGCCCTCACCGCTCGAAGACGCAGAAGACAGCAAATCTCCAGGGCACTGAACTATGAACCAAAAGCCAGATTGAACCACACTAGTTTGCTAAAGCTTGAACCAGACTGGACCTGTTAGTGCATCTTGTTTTGTTTTTTCAAAAGGAAAAAAAAAATACATTATTTGTGTTTTGTAAGGAAAATCTCCGTGAACAACTTTAAACTAGGAAGACACCGATCTGCCTTCTGGACCCCTGCTGAACTGATCTTCTGCAGTGACTTTCTGATTGCCAAATCCAAAGTCTTCTTCAAAGTCCTTCTTTAAATACCTGCCTGTCTTTAAGAAATCCCTTTCTTTCTCTCTCTTTCTTCCTCTCTGCTCCTTCTCATGTTTGTCTCATCCACTACTTTCCTTCCTTTAGTCCTTCTTTCCACCCTTTTCTCTTCCTTTCCTTCCTCTCTTCCTCTTTCCCTCCCTCCCTTCCTTCTTTCTTTAATCTTTGTGTAGCTTTTCTTTCTGCATTTCAGCCTCTGAAAGCTTCCTCTGCTACTGGCTTCTGAAAGGATGATCTCTCTGGCTTTCTTATCCCTTGGGTTTCTTGAACTTCATGGTCTCCTGGCTTCTCTTCAACAGTCCTAGCCCCTTCAATACTGCTGTCCTTAAACTCTCTCCTTTACCTGACTTACTTCTCATGCAACTCCCCATGTGTTCTCATCCACCCTCTTGGCTTTTATTAATACCTATGGTGATGAGGACTCAAATGATACCACCAAACTCATACTTTCTTACAAATTCAAAATCCATATTTTTTTTTTACTTTAAAGACAGTAAAATACAACCAAACAAGACAGAACAAAGCCAATCAAGACAATGCAGCAAAATTGGTACAGAACTTCAGAGCAGGATAGCGGGAAAGCAATAATAGTTACCATAGTATATCTTGTTATCTTCACAATAGTTGTGCATTCCGTCGGGTATAGCAAAATCAAACCCAAAACAAAACACAATAAAATCAATCAAAACAGAATATTGAATAAAGCAAAACAATCAGAACAAAGTATAACAATGAAAACAGTATTGGACTTCAAAGACAAGATGGAAGGAAATCCCCATATTTGCTACATTACATGCTGTCATCCTCCCAAGAGATGCTCAGTCCGCTGGCCCCAGGCCAGCATAATCAACCAAACAATACAAGCATTTAGTGGCTTTATGTACCTTAGTCGCTGTCAATTCAGGTTGTCCTCAGAACCATCTGGTTGCTAATGGGAGTGAGGGATAGGGGGAGGCAGAGAGGGGGAGAGAGGTGAGGGGGTGATTCTCAGCCTGTGTGCCAGTAGGCTTGCTTCTTACTAGGAAGGCTGGATGCTTGATTTCTTGGTTGGTTCCCCAAGTCCTGGAATGGCGGATTCTCCCAAGAGGCTGGCTGTTTTTCTTCCTGGTGTGCACACAGCTTGCGCTGCTTACCAGGAAGGCTGCATCACTGATTTCTCGATTGGTTCCCCAAGTCTCGGCATCAAGAGCCACAATTCTGACTACCCAAAAACCATCATCACAGGTATTTCAAATCTAAGTTGTTCAAAGCATAACTTATTGCCTTCCTTCCCTATATCTGTCCTATTCTAGTCTTTTCTAACCCACTCAAAGGCATCTTTTCTAGCTTACCGTATGAGGCAAAAACTCAGAGTCACCTTGGACCTTTTCCCTTATCCACCACACCTCATAAGGAACCAAACTCCATCATTTCTAAACTAAACGTGTCTCACATTTATACGCTCTTGTCCAGTCTGTTATGGCCTTTATCTAATCCAAGTCATTCGTTATAACGTTAACCTTCCTGCTGGTTTCCCATTGCTTCTGAGCCTCTTGATAAGAACAACTGAGTATCTGCCTGATTTTCCTTCTCTCAAATCTTGACTTTATCCTGGCCATACTCAGATAAGCTTATCTCTCTGAAACACAGATCCAGTATGTCACTATTAAAAGATTTTAATAATTCTCCTCCTAATCAGGATAAAATTCAAACCCTTTAACATTTGTGTTCTTGTATCTTACCTCCTGCCTTACTCTTTTCCACAATGTATTTCTATTTTACCAGTTTTTTGAAGCAGTACCTTCTCTGCCTGTTCATCCCTCTGTTCATATTGTTCCATCTTTCTGGCGTTTCCCCTTTGACCAATATCACTCATAACCTAGTCACTGTCTTTGTCTGTCTAACTTCTGGAAAACTTAATATTGTTAAAGAATAGATAAACACTTGAAAAATTCAGGTTCCTCCTTTAAAATCTGGCTGTATCATCACTATCCCTGGAAAGACCTTCTGTCTTATTTGGCAGGATTAGAGTCCCTCTTCTTTGCTTCCATAGTAACTTCTGTATTTCTTCTTGTAGATTGTTTTAAACACATTTTAATTTGTCTACTATCTTTGCTCATCATATATTATAAGCCTCTTGGAGACAGGGATGGAGACTTGGTTTCTGTGCAACCTCAAAAGCCAGGAGAGAGTAAGCAGATATTTGTTGAAATAAAATGAGGAGCATGCTTTTTTTTTTTTTTTTTAATTGGTTCCCAGGGATCGAACTCACCACAGGTGCTTCGGTATTCTGCTCAGCTAAATACCCAGACCCTGAAATAAAATGAGATGGGCCAAACAGCACATCTAAATATCCTAAATGCAATCTTCTATGGGCTATTTTGTTCAACTCAAATACGTGCTTTTGGAGTCAAGTGTATATGAAATGATAGGAGCGGAAGCATCTGACTTCAGTGGGGGAGGGCTGAGTTGCTATTCCCTCTGGGAGAGCAAAGAACAAAAGGTCTCCCACCTTGTCATTCTTAATAATGTGTAGGCAGCAATCAGGGTTTAACAGCAGTAGTTAAAGCAGGTCCTCTTATGTTCTGTGTGAAAACTAGAAAAAAGCAAACACAACAGCAGAAACCAATGTAATTCCTCTCTTTCCTATTTAACAGTACCAGCAAGCAGTCCATTGATGCTAATTACTTGGGGGCTAGGAGGCCTTCTTGGTTCCCAGGGAAAGGTGAAATAGTTTCCTAAGAAAAGCCTGAACTACAAGATTACATGTCAATATTTATACCTTTTCCAGGACAGGCAGCAGGGACATGAAGAGATAGCAGAAGCAGTCCTGTGCCAACTGGTAATGCTGTCGACCCAGGGTAAGCCAAGAGCAGCTTTTTACTAGGAAAATCCTGTGCTTTGCTGCTGCTCAAAAACACCTGACTTACACAAGCTTAGTCGATTTATATGAAAGGGGCCTTGATTCTCACAGGGCAATCTAGTGTCGGGAAACTTTACTACTCAGGAAAGCTAGGAAAGAAAGAAGACAGGTAAAAATACTGGAGGAGAAGAGGAGGAGGAGGAGGAGGCTGGATTTCTTGTGTTGTTTGCTGTTGAATCTCACTTGATTTAAGTTACAAAGAAGACACACACAGCTCCGCACAAAACCGTTTCACTGCTGCCAAATCCAACTCTTGGCAAGGAACACAATGCCAGCTAGATGGATGGGTCCGGGAGCCAGTGACATCCATAGAGCAAGTGCAGTTCCATGGTTAGGTGGAAGGAAGAGCTTTGTATTGAGACCCCCTGGGGGGCCTAGCAGCCTCACTGAAGGAAATGACAGTTAGGAAAGAGACACATTGCAAAGGTGGACCATGGGACACTCTCATGTATTTTCTAGAACTATTTTGGAGTCACACCCTGGAGATACTTTACCTAGCTTGAGAGCCCTTTGTGGTTGAGTATTTAAAACTCAGATCGGTAGTTCTTTTCTTCCTTTAATTTATTAAATGTACGTCTTAGAACCACAATTGGTAGAAGGCGTACTATACTAGTTATACATTGGGACAGTTGTTAGCTTGTTTTTCTCTGTAAAGCCTGGCCATAATGTTCTTAATCTTTTCCTTGGAGTGCACCCTTCCAGCTGACAGATCGGTCACACAGGGACAGAGAGCTCCTGAGATGCTTGGAGTGAGGAAGTGGGTCTTGGAGTAGGAATGGGGAGAGGGAGAGTGAGCCATACCATGGCAGGAGCCACCTCTGCAGTGCGTTTGTCAGGCTTCTGCCAGGAGACCTGTTCATCAATGGACTAAAATTCAGATGTCAACAAACCGAAAATTTCCAACAGCCATGTTAATAGAGCTTATTAAACAGGGATAAACAAAGAAGTTAGAAAGCTAATATTAGAGATCATGTGGAAATGTACATTTCAGAATACGATCACTAGCTAATTTGTACTTTCTTGTAGAATCTGACACTTAAATGTTTAAACTCTAATGCAGAGTAAATAACATACACAGCTATTTATTTACTCTTGTATTGTGTATTACTGGCTTGAAAACTTGTTCATGCAACCAAATGTTACCTGCAAGCTAGTTCAAACAACCCAGAGTATTTCAGAGAAAATCTGCTTCGTTCATTGCCCTCCTTCTCCATCTACACTGCCCCACCCCACCCTACCCCAGTCCCTTCTACTCGTGTCTTTGCAAGAATGGATTCTTCCTCCATGCACAAATTGACGTAGAAATTGCCCAGTCAGGGCAATAACATCCATCCCATGGAGGCAGTTGATTGCATGGATGGCTGACACCTATGGCCAAACTGGTCCTATTAGAGCCTTTTCTGTGTTTTTTCCCCAAAGCTTTATTGAGGTTTAGTCTACCAAAAATGGCACATATTTACTATGTCTAATTCGACATATACATAATCATGATAATAAACATATCCATCACTTGCAAAGCTTCTTTGTGCCTCTTTCTCGCATTTTTGTTCTCACTTAGGTGTTGTCTGTGTGCACGCGTGTGTGCACGGTGTGACAACACCATAACCTGAGACCTACCTTCTTACCAGTTTTTTAAAGTAAACAAGGACAAGGGCTGGAGATTTAGCTCACCGGTGTAAATGCCTGATTGGCAAGTACAAGGTCATGAGTTCGACCCCCAGCACAGAACAATACATAAATAAACAAGGGCAGCATTGTTAACTATCAGTGTTTGCTACACAGCAGGCCTCTAGATCTTTTTTGTCTTGCGTAACTGAACCTATATACACATTAAACAGCAGCTCTCAATTTTCTCCTCCTCCTCCTAGTACCTGGCAACACCATTCTATTCTCTCCTTGTCTGAGTTTGAGTATTTTAGATACTTCATATAAGTGGGTTAATAAAAAACTTGTCTTTCTGTGTCTGTCTTATTTCACCAAGTATAATGTCCTCCAGATTCATCCATGTTGTTATATGTGGCAGGATTTCCTTCGTTTAGATATCATATTTTCACATATAGGTTATTTCCATATTTTGGTTATTACAGAGAATCTGATAAGGCCTGAATATTCAATATGTAAAAGCAACTCCTATACTTGAAAGCATAAATGAATAACCCAATTAAAAATGGACAAGGGATTTTAAATGACAGCTCTCCACAGGAAACACATTGGCCAACAGTTCCAAAAAGAGGTGGTCAACATCACTAATCGTCAGAGAAATTCAAATTAAAACCCAATGATGTAAATTCCTCACACCCATTATGATGACTATTATTTATTAAAAAGATCAGGATAATAAATTTGGGGGTGGAGACAGAGGGACTGAAACCCTGTTGCACCGTTGGTGGGAATGTAAAATTATGCAACCACCATGGAAAAGCCTAGACTATGGAAGCGTCTCAAAAATTAAAAATAGAACTACCATATGATCCAGCAATCCCACTTCTGCATGTTTATCCAAAAGAATTGAAATCGGTGTCTCAAAGAGGTATCTGCACTCTCATGTTCCTGCGGCATTATTCATAGTGCCTGTCCTTAGGTTTCTAGAACTGGAGCTGAGGAAGACGTAACTCTCTCTTAGTACAAAATCGGAAAAATTTGAGCTCCTACGATGCTTCCAAGGGATAGAGTTTCAGAAGACAAAAGATTGTATTCCAAGATACTGAGAAGGCTCATCTTTACCTAAGAAAAGCCGGCTTCATTTTTCAAGGGATGAATGGGATTCATGAAGTATTCCAGTGGCTTATGACCCCAAGCTCAGCTCAGCATACAGTACTGTATTAAATGTTTATTAAAGGTACATAAATGTACATGGCGTTCTCTCTAGATGCTGTGACCTACTGGTACTCTATTCCAATTAATCTATCTGCTGACCAGGGTAAATTTGTCAATATCAGTGATCGATATGATGATTGTGGTCAGCAAATCTGACCAGCATTGTTTGATGGCCATTTTCCCTTATGACCCTTGGTTTAGCTGACTTTTAACCCATGGAAATGATAAGATAGGAAGCTGAGTAGAATCTTCGGTGGTGGACATTTGAGGTGGTCCAGGGGAAACCAGAGACGTAAGCTGTTAAAATCCTACTAAGAAAACACTGGATTTTCCAGCTCTTTCAAGGTTGATGTTTGTGGTAGGTTAATTGCAAAAATGGTCCCAATTATTTCACTGAGTTTACATCCTTGGTAATGTGGCTTTGCAGTGCTTCCCATAAACAAGTGGAATGTAGGTCCTTATCCTTAAACCTGGGAAGGCCAGCTTATTTTGGACCCCAGATTATGACTCAATGATGATAACTCCCAGCCTAACCCTAAGTAGGACTTTCATCCTTCTATTTTTTTGTCTTGGAGCTTTGACATTGATGAGAGGCCATAGGAAGAAAGTTCCTCTTCCCAGTCACAGGCATCCCAGATTAACCAAAAGTCAACTGTCCCTAACACCAAAATGTAAGGAAGGCTAGTGAGGGTCCCCAGAGCTATCTGACACTGCTGCTGCATAAATCAGCCCAGCTGAGGCCAGATTTACCTAGCTAATTTATACACCCATGAATTATAATAAATACCCTCTGGTTAAACTAAAGGAACATTGGAGTGCTATGCATTAGTTATGCAGCAATAGCTAACTAAGATACTGTCTTTTTAAATGTCAGAGTTAGAGAAAGTGAAATCACTCACTAAACCTTCTGTAAGTCACAGTGTATCACACCATAGGAGGTGAAGCGTTCTCAGCTTCTGGAGCACACTGATCCGGGCACAACCTCCCCAATGGGAAAGAAATAGAGACGTGTCTCCAGGGTAGGCCACTTCCCATTTTGCCTCCCTCATCCTGTCTTCCTATCACTTCATGCCTTGAATGCTATTTTCTGTCCATCCCCTTAGGTACAGGGACCTAAGTAATAGTCTGCCTTCTCTTTGCAGAAACAAAGAAGTATGCATCATATTATAAAATAATTTTGGTTGCAATTAGCTAATTTAAACCAATAAAAGTTTTGCTACTAATCCTAGTAAGCACCAATCATTAGACAAATGAAGTGACAGTGAAAGTCTTAATACCATGCCTGGCATGGGGTGTTCTCTCAATTTAGTAGGAACCAGCAATCTGGAATCACTTGCCCGGCACTGACTTACCTGTTATGTATTCAGTGCTGCAGCAGGTGATGTGGGGCAGAAACAAGAAGTCATGCAACCAGGCAGCATCCACACAAAAGCAGGATCCAGGGAGTGATCTCTGCCCCATTCACTAGTGGGGTCATTAGTCTGGATCAAGCTATCATGTGAAACTATTTCTGTTCCTAAAATACACAGTGTTTTGACCTTAAAATCTTCCTCAACCGCGTTATGGGACATTTGCATACCTTCTTGTAACATTCTTCCATTTTATAAGTCTACACTTCCGTGAACTAGGGATGGTGTTCCTAGCTCACTTGTGTGAGAAGGCAAAATTAAAATGCAGCTATTTAAGAAATAGGTTTTATTTTATGCAAAAACACAAAGCCTCTCTCTGCACAGTGACTTTGCAGTGTCCCCAAGGGGGTTCTAGATGTGTGTTTATTCAATTTTATTTGCTTATCTGTGATTCAGTTTTCATGAGTTTTATTTACTTTTTTGCAGGGTTCAAAATTTCTCTGCGATATACCTTAATGAAAAGTAACAAACCATTTATAAGGCTTAGGAGATGCTGGAGTCCTGAGAATTAGGAGTCATTATCTTTTTGTGAAGGCCCCAAATGGTTGTCTGAATGGAGTTGATTTTGGTGATACATATTATAATGGAACAAATTACTAATGAAGTGCTAAATTACTGGAAAATCCTTGTTACTTATTAAACACTTTGGTTAATTAGGATTGTGAAAATAAAGGCTGAAGAACATTATAATACCTCCTTTGAGGCCAAGTCAGGATAGAACAGATGTGAAACCTACAGCCCAGCCCAACCCAGCCCAAGGGCACCCTCTCAGACAAAGGCTTCCAACTGCCTGGGATAGACACTCCGTGAGGGACCTGCTGACCTTCCAAGTTCTAAACAGACCTTAAGCAAATGTCTAAAAGGGGTGGCATTGGCCAGTCATCCAGGAAGTACCAGGTAGCTTTTGAAGAGCATAGGAAAAATGTACAGCTAGAAAAGAGTGAAAAATGGGTCTAAGGGGGAAAAATAGAGAGGTACAGTACCAAGGAGATGTTTACTATGCTCTATTTGGAAAACTTTCACGATTTAGAGTATATTACAGCTGAGAAGTAAGGATGTCACGAGAGTCTTCCTTATTCCCAACCTGCCTTTCCTGCTTTCCCCATTTTATAAGCTTGTTCCCAGTTTTACTATTTGACCAAGTCCTTCTCTATTGGTTATATTTCTGGCTTATAAGAGTTTACAGACTAGATTCATGTTATCTCATCCATCAAATTTTGAACTTCAGTTTTCAGCCGGTGTGTGGTTAATGGACACCAGCTCAGAATCTGATCCCAGTTCTAGCTCTGATTGCAGTTCTAGCTTAGACACTGCCACCGACTAGCTTCGGGTAGGTCTGACTTAAACTTTCTGAACCATGATTATCTCACTGATTTTCTAATTGTATCTACACAGGATCAAAAGTCCAAAAGATTAAAAAACACAAGCTCCTTGTCCTTCAGGAGCACCTGAATAATTACAAAATTGCAAATAATTATTTAAAAGAGATATATCAAAATGTTATGAAAATTCTGAGAACAGAGAAGTAACTACGCTTGAGAGGGCAAGGGGAAGGGTACAGAATAGCACGCTTCAAGGGCCCGTTGATGCCCACCAGGCAGTCAAGGACATTCCAGGTAGAGAAAAGATTATGTGGGAAGCTCAAGATGTAAAGCTTGTGTGACAGATACTAGAACTGATCTTCCATATCTTTATGGAAGCACTGTAAGTGTACCAGTGAACTACATAATGATGAGCCCTTTCCGTTAGATTAAAGAGGTTGTTTACTTCACAGAGTAAAAGAGCCATCAAGGCTTTTATGCAGAGAGTTGTTAGGCCAGACCAGGGTACACAAAACTGTCACACTGAACTGCAGATCTGTTCCATCTGAACAGATGAAGAGGCAAGGGGTGGAAACAGGTCAATGAGAAGAATATTCCAGCAGGGCAAGAAAAAGACCAAAGACAGCAGCAATGCAAGAGACAGAGTCCAAAGATTCATAGAATGAAGAATTAGAAGAACTTGTTGATTAATATCATGCAGAACGCATGGGAGAACCAGATGTCAAGTTACTTTTTTTTAAATCCTTAGTTGTACTACACTGATAAGACTTAAGGGACTCTTAGGGGAAGATTTAATTAGGGAGGAGATGACAACAGATTTCTGCTTTGGACCAGTCATGCTTGAAGTGTCCAAAAGGCAACCAGGTGAATACGTCTGTAGCAACGAGATTCCCAACTGGGAAGCCGAGTGTCTGAGTTGATGTCTTCCTATGGAAGCATAGGAGCTGAGAGGGGCGGTCTTCAAACCTCTCTCCTTTGACTTTCCTTGATTTGATCTCTGTCTCTGCCATACACAGAGGGCAAGGAATCCAAAATGGAGTAAAATGAAAGTAAATAAGAAGCCACTCTAAGGAGAGCTGGGTAACCATTGAATATGGGGCAGAGCCCTGATTTATGAGTTAACAGGGCCCCGTGACCCATTGCATCCTTCCTAGGTGGCTGTTTCTGATTGGCATGAGTTCACTGCTAGGGAACTATAAAGAGTCTTGGAGGGTGAAGCCTGAAGTCTTATGTTTGTCTGCCCTTCTTGGAACAGTTTTCACAAAGAGGAACTTCGTATGATCTGTATGTCTTACCTACATGCCGACTGCAGAAATCTAGGTTAGCTTCCTTCCCTTGAGGACCATTCCTGCACTATCCCTGCCTCCTGGGGCCCTGTCCTTACAGGAGCCATTCACAGATGTGATGATGAAGTCATAGCAACTGATGAGATCACGCAAATACAATGCACAGATTGAAAAGAGGACATGGTGAGGGACAAAGCCACATGGAAGGATATGTATGTAAGGATCCAGTGGAAGAAGAAACAGGAAGTTATTGTCTTAGTTACTTTTCTCATTGCTGAGACAAAATGTCTCATTCAAAGTTAAAGGAGGAAAGGTTTATTTAGCTCACAGTTTGTTCAGAAGCCTGGAAGGAGGTAGTTTCCCAAGAGAGCAGTGAGCAGTATCCAACTGAAAAAAATCTGAGTGTTAACCAAGAAAACCTTCACTGGTTTTAGCAAATGGAAGGCAATTGATGACTTAGGGATGAGAAGTTTTTAGGAAGAATATGTAAAAGATGGATTGCAGAAAGTCAAGGCAGGGTTAGAGTCAATGTATAAACTACTTTTCAACATATTTGCAATGAAGGGAGGGAGAAAGCTCAGGAGTTGACTAGAGAACAATACAAAGTGGAAGATTAGATACACTGAGAAGATTGGACAAGGGGATGCCCAAGATTCCTTCCAACGTTCACATTCTTTCAGTTCAAGGACTACATTTAAAAATAGAGGAGAGACGTCTCCTGTTATTGGAGGGTTTCTAGTAAAATAAGAAACATAAATTGGACAGCGCCATGTTGCTTTACACAGTGACTAGTCTTTTGACCTTCCTGGCCTCTGTCCTTCCCCAAATCAGGAAATTGTGATGTGATCTGAGTCCATGCAGCTCTTGGGCAGAGCTCACTAGGGCCCAAAGGCTGTGAGGCCACCCGAGGTGTACACTGTAGGTCTCTAAACCATCAGCCTCCACCTCCACAATGTACAGACTGAGTCTGCGTGGACCTCATCGTCAACCAGGGTCTTCCATAGTGTTCACTCCAAGGTCCTGAAAGCTGGTGAGAATATGACCAGAGCCAAAAGAAAATCAAGAAGGAAAAGAATACGGGTGGGAGAAAGAAAAAGAGACTCATTTCCCTCTAGCTATGGAATTTACAGCAGATTTTACGTTAGTTGTCTCTGTAGCATTTTTCCTTCTGTCTGGTTTAATATTCTCCAGGGAATATTAAGTCAAGCACGACAACAGCAGACTTAAGCGCTCAAGCTATTTTAATCCTTTCGAAACATATTTCTGAAATAATTTTTAGATGCTTAGACTTTAAGGAGGAAGAACCTTATCTTCAATGACTTACTATTCATTGAGGCTTTAATACATGTTTGTTTCTTTGCCTTTTCAGTAGAAGGCTGCTGTTCATAGCTCATTAAAGTGAAGATTTTCTTGGGGGGAAGAAAAGCGCAAAGTCTGGTTTTCAGCCCAGTAACAAAGTGTGAGAAACACGAGTAAAAACTTGATCAGTTTTAATCTCACCTGCTGAGGTGGTTTTTGCTACTTAATGATATATTCAGGAAATGGATGTGACACCAAAGTTCACCTATCAGTAGAGCTCAGAGTGAAGGGAAGGAAAATCATAAATTAGATTCACTTGCTGCTCAAGACAGAAACATTTCCAGTCTTTATCTGATTTGTGACATAGAGAATCAAGCAATAGTTCTGGAATCTGCCTTCTGGGAGGAGAGCTGGGGGAGGCTCAGTCAGTTTTGTATTTGCTTGTTTTCTGTGTCCAGTCATGTGAAGAAAGTTGGCCGGGAGGTTTTTTTCTTTATTATTGTTGTCTATGACACAATCGCTACATTATACTGGAGCCTTTTGAAAAGCCGGTGTACAGCTCAATTGCCCATTTCCATTGTGCTTCAGTAGAACACCATGTAGCCTTAGGGGAAGCCCAGGGTTCTCTACAGTGCCCTGGGAGAGGGGTTGCTGACTGCGGAATCTGCAGAATATGCCAAAATTCTGCACAGGCAACACAGAATTCCCAGGGCAATTGGTCCCGTTTTTATGCAAAATATTAACCTTGGCTCGTGAAAATTTGGCTTTCAAAATCACATAAATGCTGATTATAACCTGGGAAATAGCGGCCTGAATGTTTGTCTTCCTATGTATCTCTGGCTCTGGAAGGAGAAAAGCAAGGATGTTTCCTCCGAGAGAAAACCCAGACCGGTTCAAATCTTGGTATCATAAACAGAACCCAAGTTTCAAGGCAAGATGGTCTGGATTTAAATCCTGCCCATGACAGAGTAGTCTGTAGGATGAGGGGTAGGGGGGGCAGAGGTCAGGGCAGTGAAAAGATAAATGTAAGGTAATTCGAATGAATTTTCATTAACGAACGTTTGTGGAGTGCCAGGCACCAGGCAGTGTCCTTCACACATGGGAGCCCCGGTGAGCAGCACGGAGACAGAGAGTGATGCAGCTCACCGACAAGGCCGGGGACCTGCGTCAAGGCCGGGGACCTGCGTCAGACGCTGCGTTTTGCTTCCAGATAGTCTATGACCGATCTCTGAAGTCAGCAGGCCCAACCATTAAAACATTTTTGAAACATCATAACGACAGAACTTAACAACAAGAGCAATGCTTTGGAGGAGACTCCAAGATTTCCTCCCCCTTTGGGACGTCCAGTAAGCCAGGACCTGTAGCTGTCGGGACACACTGCAAGCAGACAGTACCACCCTCAGATTCGACGAGTCCAGGTAGTTTAAAGCTCCGTTACTGAAGGGAGTTAAGGATGGTTGAGAAATTATAAAGAAGCCCATTACCTGAGAGGGAAAGAGATGACCTCAACCTTTGATCATATACACACAGAAATCAGACTGTAACCTGCCCTCCTTAGTAGCACTACTGACTCAGCCTGTGGATCGAACTCCTCATATAGCGAACACACAACACACACTGTATCTGTATCCCCAGCCCTGTGCTGGTCCAGGAACAAAACAGTCATATAAACTCCACACATCACCCTTGCCACGCTGATGGCCTGGAGCAGGGGCCGGAAGACTTTTCCTACAAAGAGGCAGGTAGTACACGCTCTTGGCTTTGTGAGCCATGTTCTCTGTTACCAACTACTCAGCTCTACTCTAGTGGTCCTGGGGAAGACAGCCAGAGAGAATACGTAAACAATTAGACAAGGCTGTCTTCTAATGAAACTCCGTCTACTAAAATAGGTGGCAGGTTAGATTTGGCCTAAAGGGTGAGATGGATAGACAAAGCAAGATGATGCCCAAAAAAAGATTAAAAAAAATATGCTAGGGATAAGCAGAGGATGAGTGCTACTATTATCTGAACGTGTTCCCCCAAATTATATCCAGAGAGGTGGTGAAAGAGGCTGGCGGGAGGCCATCTGCCCCATCCCATCTTCTGCTCTCTGAGAACTCAGCAGGGCAGCACTCTCCGGGAAATACAGAGCCAGGTTTTCCCCAAATGCTAAACCTGCCCTTAACTTGCTTTCAAACATCCCAGCCTCCAGGACTGTGAGCGATAAATTTCTGTCGCTTACGAATTACCTAGGCTAAGGGGTTTTGCTACAGCATCGCCAATGGACTAACATAGGTACCCGAGCCAGGGTTAGTAGGTAAAACTTCCTGTTTAGGAGGTTTCTGCTACAACTCACGGTGGGCATTTCTAATTTCTGTGCCCTTTTCAAAAGAGCAGATTTTTTAAGGACTGTTGCTTTCCAATTTGGAGGCTACTATAGAAATCCAGGGGAGAGTAGAGGGAAACCTGAGCTAGAGAATAAAGGGAATGGAGGGGAAGATTGTAGAGATGTTTAGCACGGAAGTAAACAGGTGGTGGGGACAATGTTGAGCAGGAGGGAAACGGAGGGTGTCAAGGATATGACCTTGTTTCTGATTAGTGCACTTGGGCAGTTATCACCAAGATGGGGATTAAGAGGAGCACAATTTTGAGGAAAGCAAACAGGGTTTTCCTTCCTTGTGGGAAACTGAAATAAAACAGTCCCACAGAGGGTTAGAAACACCCGAGCCTTTAGGTACTGCCCTGAACTACTGGTTTCCTTTGCCCTGACCTGCACTCCTCAACTCCACCCTCACTCAGCTTCCGCCTGCCCATCAAAAACACCAATCTGACCATTTGATAAACAGCGGTTAGTGGTTCTCCATTTGCATAGACTAAAGCTCTAATTCCTTAGTTTCACATGGCAGAATCTCCCAAGCGGGCCCCTTCCAGCCTTGTCCTTCAAGTCTCATCTCTAACCACAGTGCTCTCCTACATGCTCTTCACAGAGAAGTCAGGGCCCAGCCCAGGCATATGAGGGTCCGGTGTAAATAAGGACTTTGAATCAGGGACTCTAGGTTTTACCAACATGGCTGGAAGAACTGGGGTTTGGGTAGCAATGAATAAAGATTCAATAGGTTTGATTGGTGTATGCTGTGTGCACTTATGGAAATATCGTCCAGAACCCCATTAATATGTAAATTAATACTTGTTCATTAAAAAGTAAAGAAATGCTCACCTTTGGTGGCAGGAATAAGATCTTCATTTCAGCCACAAGTCTTTAGCAAAACTGCCAAGCTCAGCCTGGCAGTTCTCCAAACTGGCTACCAGAGCCAGACCCCTGACTCCCACCCCAACATGCCCCTACGCCTCAACTTTTCCAGAATTTGCAAGGCAAAGGAGAACAGTATCCAGGGGAAGGCTTCCTCTCCCATTCTGTCTCCAGTCAGCCCTGCCTTGCAAACTCCAGGCCCTGTGGGGGAAGCAAAAGTTAGCTCCTTCTCCGCGGAATTCTAGGGACACCATTAAACACAAACTGTCTCACAGCCACTTCACTGCTCCTATGAAAGGAATGGGATCGATTTCTCTCAGCTGGGGAGCAGGGGATGCTGGGTGTGCTGAAGTTTAGACCCAGAAGATGTCTCCTCAGAAGAGGATTTACTGTCTGAGAGGCTCCTGGCATTCACAGCTGACGCTTAGGATGTCAGATCTGCAGTGAGGGAAGCAGCATCCTCCTCAAAGATTAGAGGTCAAAGAAACAAAAAGAAAAGATGGTAGAAAAGCATTTACAGAAAGGGTGATCACTGATAGGGGGCTTGTTCTAGCTGAGCGAACACACTGTTGGAGCCAAAACCCTCCAGCCGCCTGTGGAATGTCTCAGCTTTTATCTGCATGCAGGGAGGATTTGCCCGCTCACCTGGTACACTGAGCTACCAGCAGTGTGTGAGAAGGGTGACTTCAGACCATCTTTCATGGCTCAGTAAGCTGCAAATCTTTCTCTCATGGCATAATGATTCCAGGGACCCTCTGCCTTCCCTTTGTGCTCAGCACGCCATGACTTTCAGTAATAAGAGTGGAGCCCCAGGACGAAAGCTGTCAGCTCTGCTCAGCCACAGCTCCTCCGTGGGTCCTTCTCACCCAAGGTGCTCCTGGGTGGGAGATGTGCTCCTGCCCATAGCCAGCCCCAGGAGAGACCAGTGGGATCAGGGCATCTCCTTTCCCTCTAGTCCCAGGCTGAGCTCTGTCTGTTTAGGTACCAGTCGTGAGCTGCTATGCCCAGAACACTTTTCCCAGTGTGGGACACTTAGTAAGGGACTTGCTTCTTTACATAGGTAAAGTTTTTAGAATTCTGCTGTCCAGTCTTTTTCTTCATAAGAGAGTTAATAATTACTGATAAATGTCTGTAAATTGCCAGAACAGTAATATCCAAGAAATGGGGCAGAGAGGAAGTCTGGGAGGGAAAAGAGAAGTAAAAATGATGATGGTGTGATGATGTGTATTTGCACCAATTTCCCCAAGATGAATGTAATTATTATGCATGGATACACATACTAACAAACAACTAAAAGAAAGAGTAAGTTGGATTATAGCCTCCAAAATACTGAGGGATAATCACGTGAAGGGCCTTAAGAGGAAACCGGAGTTAGACACAGGGCCTGTGTCTTCACACCTGACTCAGATCCTTCTTGTCCACAATGGTATTCCTCCCACCTTACTTCCCCAACGGTCTGCCTGCACTCCTGGGAGTGCATAGCAAAGTCCAGGCAGTAGGAAATGCACAGCCCACAACGTTGCCCGGATCATTAATGATGGTTGTAGTGAAAATGTAGGCTTGGTCTGTAGATTCTCATGTGTAATTACTTAACAATAGATGGCGTCATAAAGGAAAGGTAATGGAAACACGTAAGTGGGGTGGATGTTACCAGAAGGGAGATGCCATCCAAACAGCAGTTAGCACCATGTCCTTGTTTTCTATTTCCTTTCTTCCTTTTTCATTTCTCTGTCTCTCTCTCTTTCTTGTTTTCCTTCCCTTCCTTCTCTTTCCTTCTTAAAACTAAAAATTCACTGAAGTGCACTAACCATCCATTTGTCCCCTCAAGGGCCCTTTTGCGTAAGCCTTTCTATAATTCGGTGCTCTTCCTCTCCTAGGCTCCCGTGTCAATACGTCATGTTTCACTTTACTTGGGCCTGTATCCTGTTACATTATAATAACTTATTTACATACCCCCTGGGCATCCCACTCACACAACTGCTCACTGCTTAGATCCTGCATTCCTGGAGCAAAGGGATTTTGTCTTTCCAGTGCCCATTTCCTAACGTGCAACAGACACCCGGTAATTATTTAAAATAAATTCAGGCATGAATTTCAATCTCCAAGTCAAGCTATTTAAAACCCAAATTATTCACCAGCATGAAATATTTAATATTATCATTGGTGTTGATGGGAAGTTTTATAAATATTATCATGGAAAAGGCCATGGTCCTTAGAATCTCATGATCCATAGTCCTTATATATCATTCCCAGTGACGGGATGCTTCACTGTAAACAAAAAGCCAGGATTTAAAAGTTTCAGGCACCAGATAGATTCTGAGACTATTGTGAGCCGACACCCTGACAAACTTCATTTTCCTCTAATTTGTGTTATAAGGGGATAAATATGTAAGGAAAAGAGCCCCACTCCGGAATATAATCATTAAGTCATCATTCATTCAGGGTTTATTCCGAGTGCCTATTACATGCCAGGTACCATGAAAGCTGCTGATCGATACACATTTGGGAATCTATGTTTTCAGCAAATCAGCCTACTAAGAGAGACATCTTTTAAAAACGTGTAAATGATGACAGAGTGACTTAAATTTCACACCCAATACAGGCACAAGGAGAATACAACAAGAATTAACTATATATTCAGAAAACAGAACTGATACAGTGGATGAGATATGGCCAAGCTGGACTCTCAGACTAAGGTTGGAATATGTGGATTATCTGTCTGTAAGTATCTGTCAAGAGTTTTAGGAATTACCATGCTTGAGAACAAATAGTAAAGAGACTCACATTTAGGGCATGATCTTTGGACTCCAAGGGAAAGATAGCACAGCTAAATTGGTTGTAGTGCCAAGGAAGTGTCCCTTATGTCCTTTGCATTCAGAATGCCCACTGATGCTTAACATGGCCAGTGAGTACTACTGAGGGACAGCATTCAGAAGGAGATGGTGTAGAGAACATCTAGAGCCTTCTAAGCAGTTCTGGCCCTTTCTCCCATTTCTTTCCCTTCTCTACGAAGGTGCTGATAATAAGTGTCAGTGTCCAAGAACGTAACTTAACCTGAGTACTTGATCTTTCCAGCTTTCCTAAGGCTCCAAATCAAGAAAAGCATTGCAATTTACAACCTCTGCCTTGTGGCACTGCCAAATCTTTCTTTAGAAGGCGATTTATATTCCCTCCTGAGTTTAGCGTGCCATGTTTTCCTTTGCATATTAAAGAATGAAAATCAAGGTGATGGACACGTCCCCTTAGTACCAGAGGCACTGCCAAGTTTCTCTGGCTGACTCTATCTCCTCCTACCAGCACTTCACCGACAGCGCAGTCTTCACTTGGGAGAATGTAAAGGAGTGCACGTGCCCTCTTCTCTCTCTCTTGTTTTAGTGTATGACCTGGGCAGTGACCGGGAAAAAACAGAGTGAAATTCATACACAAGTGGGTCCAAAGAACTGTTGATTTTATAAGGTTTTAATGCGGTGCTGAACTAAGTGTACAAATTGTGTTTTATATTTAACTGCAGCAGGAGACTTTATGCTTAATAGGTTTTTTAATATAGTTTGACCTAGTACTGTCAAGAGAAAAGCTACATTAGTTCCTGCCTTACGTGCAGGACATGATTTCTGCAAATAAATAATTTGCAATGCAGTTTCTATTACTAAGTCAGTGTTTCACACATCTGTTTTATGTTTCATTAATGGTACAACAAATGAAACCATCAACCATTCTGTTTCTCCATAGTAATTCAATGTATAAGAAAAATGTGTGATGACTCTAGACAGTAAGGCCGATTATGGTGTCAGGGAAATCTACTAGTTTACTTATGGACCCTCAAAGGCTGTCAAAGCACAAATCACCATGCTGGCAAATGGCGATCCAATTTGCTGTTTAAATCAAGACTGAGAGCCATGGCCTAATCCACAGTGGAGCAGTTTACAACCCATTAAGTACTAATTTAACTTAATCTCCAGTACCAAACTGATAGTGAATAAGTCAATTGGAATGGGAAGTACTAGTGGGAGAAAGGTCATTGATGGGACTTCCCACCTGCCTAAAAAGGAGGCAAACGTGACTTGGGCTAAAGAGACCAGTTGTTTTCTATAGTGACTAACAAAAGGAGTGTGTCATTTATGTCATTTATGTTTCTGATACATATGTCTCACATACCAATATATGTGTATATATATATGTGATATATATACACATATATCAGTATGACAAAAGTCCTAGATGGATGAAGAGCTTAATTAGTTCGGGTTATAAAGGAAGCTGGCCCAAGCATTTAACTATAAATTTAGCACCATCTTGAATCACTATCTTCCTAGGCAGCGATGATGTTTCTGAGGTGCTCTACAGTCCTTTTCCTTTGCATTCATGTTCCAATGGCAATTATGTGTTTATATTAGAAAGGTCACAGCCCTGCATGTAGTTTCCCTTCTAACCAAAGCATCCACTTTTAGCAGCGTCAGCTAAAACTTTGGAATGGAAGAGCCCTGACTTGGATGTAAGGGATGTGATTGCACAGAGAGCATGTAAGCCCACCTACTAATCGGTCCTTTGCTCTCCACTCCCTTGAAGAGCGCCTTTCACGGTGCTTGCTGCTGATTTCTAACTCTCTGAATGTCTTTATCTACGGTATTTGCCACCCACTGATATCCTGCAAACTCTTTCATCTTAGAATAATTTATAAAGTCCTTTTGTGATTAGGGTATAAAAAACGTCAGGGTTGGGATTTTTATCATCTTTCCCTTGCAATGTGGGAACTTCACGGTCACAGTGCATAACACGCTGATGAGGGATGCTGAGGAGAATGTTTGTGGACCGAGTGGTACCACCAGTGGCAAGATATTGGGAGAACCTAATCCAGGTGGGGATGTAAGAGATATGTGTATGATAAATGAAAGTCCACAAGCAGAAGCATCTAATCCAGTCTGTCCTGCAGATTGTCACTGGGAAATGCCTCAGAGGAAAAAAAAAATAGTAGTTGACAAATAAGAAGTAAAATGGTGTCAGGATATTAGGGACACTAATGATGACTTCAGCATGGTGGGGAAAGTCTTACAAGTCAACTCACTGGTCAAAAATAGCAACACTTGAGCCGGGAAGAGTAGAAAGGATGGTTCTCTTAAGGCCTGTGTGCCATGGTAAGAAGGGGGCTAGGAGCATGAATTGTTCACACAGGGGATGAAAGGGACAAGCACAATTTCACTGTGTGAAGGATGAATCTGGAGGACTAAGTCATAAGGCAGAGTGAATGACAGAGAAAGTACATTCAGTTGTCTGGATAGGGGACAGTGAGGTCCAAAGTAGAACTGCGAGGTTGGGATTGAGAATAGAAAATCATGAATCATTATTTAAGAAGCTTGGTGTCTCTAACAGGCTGGAGGAAAAATGTTGAAACAGGTGGGACCAAAGTCACCGAGAGCACTGAGGTGGGATTCTAGGGACATTAGCTAAGTCCTGGCCTAGATCCGCAATAAAGAGGCCCTGGAGCTCAGCCTCCCTCACCCCACCCAGTGCTGTCTTTGCCCAGTGCTACCATGAGTTAGAGTGGGTCTGGACTCAAGCTAGTAACCTAGCAGCGGGAGGACAGCAGTTCTAGCAGGGTAAAGGGAAGAGGCCCAAGGCTGAGAAACAAGGTAAAGTGCAAAGCTAAGAATATGGTGGTGGATTATCTGCACCTCCGTCCGGCCCACTGCCTGTGACATAGCCTGAGTGTACCACACCTGCTCTAGTCCTCCCTTCCCCCACAGCACACAAATTAGGGCTCATGCACTTTAATTTCCCACCAAGGATGTTGTCTTCATTACTTTTCTTTCATTGCTGAGACAAAACACCTGACAACCAGAATTTTGGAAGGAAAGGTTTATTTAGCTCACAGTCTGTGGAGGTTTTGGTCCATAATCCGCTGGCTCCAAGACAGGGTGGCCTGGCACGGGGCAACACTTCAAGCTGGCAAAAGACAACAAAGGAAGCTAGAGCAATAAGTGGGGAGAATACGACTCTTTCCTCTTTGTATTGTAAGCAGGCTGCCCACCGTGGGTGGGTGTAGCACTGCCATCATCTCTGTGCCCTCCTCTTGCACAGGCAAGGGTATTTACAAAGTAGGGACCCTGCCCCCTGCTGAATCACTTAGTTAAACTTCTGACCTTTTCAAATCGACACACTGAACCACATCCTTGAGCAGTAACAGCTTACGCTGTGCACCCCAGGACGGAGAGCTGCTGAGTTACGCAGCAAAGCTTCTAAACTTTGCAAGTTGACATGGTGTACCAACCAATGTTCTGGGACAAGAAAGATCATATGTGGTACCAGGAAGTAACTCAGACCTGACTTTCCCAGAGGTAAAGGGGATTTGATCACTGCTACCCCAAGTCTTCCAGGATCACGCATTTCATTCGGTAAACATTTATTGTAGACTGATGTGTCTGGTACTGCTATTGGGGATTATGGAATGGATCCTTCCTGTGTAAGAATATTACAGGGTAGTGAGGGAGACAAAGAAGGCACAAAACTAACCATAGAACAATGTTCAGGTCCACCAGAGAAACTGAGAAACACATCACAGGCAATCCTGGAAGGGAGCAGTGGATTTCCTGCTGTGAGCCTCCAAAGATCCAGTGGAGGAGATAGCCGTGAATTGGACTTTGACAAGCAGCAGAAACTACCCATTCTGGTAGATGCAATGGGCAGAAAACTTCAGGAACAGGTAATTTCAGGGAATAGTGAACAGATTGGATTTTTTTTCTATGAAGACCATGAAGGGACGTTGAGGGACATAGGACTAAACAATAGGCCCAAAGGACTTGAAATGCCAGATTATGTATTTGGACCAGATTCTATCAGTCACAACAGGCTACTGGGTCATTATGAGGGAAGAACCATATTTCCAATAAGCTATTTTTTGCTTACAACTAACCCTAAACCATGAGAAATGTCTCACTCCTTCATTGTTCCCTGCCACTGCAAATGCCAATGCTTCTTTCTAAGCTTGCAAGAACCCAGTTCTGCTCCAACCGTAATGCACTATTGACTGATTTAAGCTTCTCCTTTTGTTCTTTGTTAGAAATGCCTTTTGCGCTTAGCTGATAAGTCTGAAAGGACATGAGCCCAGCAGGTGTCAAAGCTAAGCCATATTTGGGGATGTTGAACATATGACAAAATTAGAGATTCATAATATAGATGAAGGATTACTGTGTAACAAGCACAATGAAATATTCATCCCATTCATAAGATTCATACAAATACAATAAAAGTCCCACAGGGACAACTTGCATTGTGGGAGAAATGTTAATGGTACTTTGTGATCTCAGGATGTGTACTCATTGGTCTTAAAATTGGACACATTGAAGGTGGCAGTGATCCTTTGAGAAGAGTCAAGGCAAGGCACATGGGGCCAGGCTTCCTGATACCTGAAAACAAAGTTCTAGCTGTCACTGAAAAGAGGCCTGGCTATAGGTCTAGAGACTGACTGAGGAAAATGAAGAGAGTTATTCCTCTGACATCAGATAAAAATGTTGTCCTCTTTAGATGTTTCCTTTCATTCATTGGATGGGAAATCCCTTCCTCCAGAACCTAGACTCCCTTGTCTGTGTTGAGGTTTATGAGCCTCTGTTTCCTCCCAAATTCCTTCTATTCATCCCCTCCTTTGCCTCTACTTAGTCTCCATGATTGTAACCTGGGTGCACACATCATGAAGTGTTTCCTCAGTCCCTCTTTCCCCTTGTTCCCAAGCAGTAGGCTACGGCTTTTCTATCCCAGTGTCTGCCTGTCTGCCACCTCCCCATGTGGCACCCTAGCTTTAAAAATATTAAACATTAAATACATGGAATCTTTAAAAAGTACACATATGCTCATATGTACATGCTGTCTTTCTCCTTGTTTCAGCCAAGTTTGTGCTACTATAATAGAACACATGAGACTGAGTAATTTATAATGAACAGAAATGTATTGGCTCGTGGTTCTGGAAGCTGGGAAGTACTAGGTCAAGGTGCCAGCCTCTGATGAGGGCCTGCATTGCCGTATTAGCTCATGGATTGAAGGCAAAAGGTGAGAGAGAGAGTGAGCAAAAAAGGAAAAAGGAGAAAGAGAGAGCAAGCAGTCATGATCGGAACACTGCCCAAACCCCATCCCTAATACACTGAGGATCGAGTTCCAATGTGTGAACTTTAGGGGACACTTTCAAACCAGACCACATATGTCCTTGAACATATCAGCTTATGAAAGTAACTGAGAGTCACAAACTGTCTAGCTCTGCAGACAGCCTACTCTAAATTCCACAAAGGGCTTCTCTTAGGCCCCCGCTATGTGTTAAACAGATTCCCCCCTCCCCCGTCATAATGCTGGTTTCACTTAGTCGTTTATAGCCTAAAATCAGTTTTTACAATTGGCACTCCTCTGGTATCAACTGTTGAAATCTGTTTGCCAAAACACTGTCTCATCCGGGGCTCCAATTTGTTTCTGAATTGCTCCTCTTTGTCGTGAAAGGACAGTTTACCATTTTGGTCCAAGAACTAGTTTATAAGTGTTTATATAGCAATTTGTAAAATAGCATTTTAAGATGACTGCAGCAGATAACTGTCAGGATAATATTTGCCTCCTAAGGAAGGATGAATTGGAACCAGCATCGGCTTTGGTGTTGGGTAGGCATGGGTTTGAATCCCAGCTTTGTCGTTTATTGACTGCGAGAATTTGACTTCTCCGTGTCTCAGTTGTGAAATACCTCCAATAAAATATTGTCATGAGGATTAAATTAGACAATATACGCAAGGCTTAGAGTTAAAGTGACTGCATAAATGGTGGCCATCTTTATTTATGTTATTATTAAATGAATTATACTGCCTAAAGCTATGAAGAAAAACATTTCTAGACACTTAGGGTAAACTGGGAATGTTCATTCAAGAGACTCAGGTTACCTTTCTGCATGTCCACATTCACAGGAGAGCTCATTAATCAATAAGCACACTTTCTTGTTGAGCCTACATTTGGCCTAAGAAACTTCAGGCAGACACTAGGGCCATTTATTTAGAAAACAAAAATATTGGAGACACAGCTAACTGCTTCTGAATGGTAGACAATTAGCTCAGCAGCACAAGTGCCTCCCTGGCAAGCATGAGGTAGTGAGTTCGATTCTTGATACCAAAAAAATAAAAAATAAAAAAAATCACGGTTGACTGTTAGACAAGCAGTGAATGCCATGTAATAGCTGAGATATAATTATACCAAAAATTTTAAAATTACTGTACTAAAAATTATTCATTGCTCATTTGAAATTCAAAATGTTTCTGGAAAACTTCTGTTCTGCTTGCAAACCCTTGTGGTCTTTGTCTGAGTTTAAATTGGCTTGCCATCCTTAGCCTGTGTGTAAATCACGACTTGGGGCTATCCGCTTATTAAACTCAGTTCTATCCAGTACTAGAAGGAAAAGTGGTCTAGTAGTCTATGTAGCTGGGAATTCTGGCGAGCACCAGTGTATTCAAGAGCTCAAACCATGGGTGAGATAGTCAGCCTGCTCCCTAGCGCTCAGGCCTACTGCCCATCTGGTTTCTTTTTATAGCCCAGTTCTCTCTACTTTACAGAGAGGCAGGCTGCCCCAATGGCAAATTTGTTTATTCTTAACTTAATAACTAGGGAATTTCTTTCTCCAAATGGTTATATATTAATTCAGAGAAACTCTGGCCTAATTTGAATCCTGTGCCTGCTCCTAACCTTGTAACTATTGCCATCAAGATGGACCTACCTGGATCACAGTTCTATGGGTACATTAAGATTCCTTGATGAGTTATCCTACCAGGGTCACTGGGGACTGGAGAGGTGCTGTTACCCAAGAAAGCAGGGTACCAGAAAGAAAAATATCTAAGTGTTCCATTTCCATGCTGTATTGTGTAATTCACAGAATTAGATTAAGACTTTAACACACAGGTCAAGAGACAAATGTGTAACAAACCATAGTAAAACCAAGGTTTTAGAGCACTTAGGAAAAGCAAAATAGAGACCTGTCACATCCAAGGACCCTGTTGTAAGAGAGAGAGAGAGAAAGAGAGAGAGAGAGGAGTGATAGGCAGTGACAGTAAGAATCGCTAGTAAGTAGCCCTTAGGGAAGCATTTGTGATTCAGTGTTGGTTTTCAAACAGTTTTGAAGTGTGGGAAAAGCCCGTATCTTCCTCATGTTTTTGAAGTACTTGTCTCTCAGCACCCAAAGGACTGACTGCAAAAGGTCCTCAGAGATGAGGCCCCTTCCAATGTTCAAAGCGGTATAATGCAGACAGCACACAGAGGGTAGTGGAATGAGTCTGTTAGTGACTCGGTCCAAGCTACGCCATTTGCCTGTTTGTGAACTTGGGGACATGGCCTAGTAGGATGTGTCCAGCACTCTTGCGCTGAGGTAATGTGCTGTCAGGATAACAGTCCTTCTCTAGGACAGGCAGGGGCTCCTGTGTCAGGCATGTCCACAAACCAAAGGAACTCTGTACAGAAGGAGCTTGGGAGGAGTAGGAAATAAAACACAACTGGATTGCCCTATCCCTACTGCTGGGTAGAATCCCAGAATTCTGTGGGACACTATGTACAATGTCTAGCACAAAAGACACTTGATTTAAAAGTAATATATTCAAAAATGTACAGAGAGAAAAAATGGAGTTGGAGTTTAAAGACTTGTTCAGCAAAAATGATGAGATCCAGGTGTGGCTTTAGAGTGAGAGTGAGCAAACCAAACCAAAAAGAGGCAGCAGTCCAAACAAGCACAAAGTCAGGAGCATTTGTGGCAAAATCTCCCAACCTTCTTTGATTTGCAAACTTCATAGGTCCACTGGCTATCTATTCTGAAACTCTCCTGTTTTGAAAGACAAAATACGTAAATAATTCTATGCTTGGATTTAAAAAAAAATAGGAATCGAAACAGACACTACCTCCTCCTCTAATAGCATAAATATGTCATCATTGTAACACCCAAGGAATCCCTTGGGAGATCTCACTGGCTGGCATGTTTGGGCAGTGTGAGAAGGGTGAGCAGAGGAAAACAAAGTCATGACTGAAGAGTGGCAAGGAAACAAATTACAAGACCAAAAAACCCAAAAGGGACCACAAAGTCTTATATGCCATGCAAGGCACATGATGTGATTAACAAAGATGAACCACAGAAAATCTTCAGGTAGAAACTGGATGAATAGTGACACTATTAAATAGCTGAAGGAATCATCTTCTCAAATGCTTTCCAACGTACACTATTTCTAAGTGTCCACACTTTGGTGTGAACTTTTCCGCCCGCCTAAAGGTGACTTGCTTCTAAGGAACAGAGTAAACAAAACAGTGGAGTAACTCCCTTGGGATGAGTTACAGACAGGCTGGGCCCTCTGTCTTGCTAGCTGTCTTCTGCCTGCTTGGTTGCTCACTCTAATGGGAGTCAGCTGCCATGTGTCAGCTGCGTCCTGGAGACCCACGTGGTGTGGAACTAGAGATGGCTCTAGTCAACATCCAGGGCAAACAGGCTGAGTCTAGCAACCACACTAGCAAGGTTGGGAGCACATTCACCCTGGATGAAGCCCTCAGATGAGACTGCAGCCAGAAAACACCTCGCCTCTAGCGCTGTCTGAGCCTTGAAGCAGACTCAGTTACACTCAGATCCTGGTTCAGACACTGTTTCTTGGTTTAAGCTAATAAAATTTGAGATAATTTGCCCAACAATAATGTCTAACTAACATAATAGCTATTTATTTTTTAGCTGACAATTCATGCCTAGTGTCTTGTTAAGCACCAAAGATGTGTTAATAATGTCTTCCAGTCTTCAGGAAGAACTGTGAGAGGTAAAATTATAAGCTCATTTTATAGATCAACATCCTGAGGTGTAGCCAGGCTAAGGAACTCTTCCAAGCTCTCATAGATGGTTAAGCTAAGACTCTGAGTTTAATCTTTCTCACACCGGATGCCAGCTCTGAACCACTCTACTAGACATTGTCTTCCATACAGCACAGGGGAGGGACATGACGGAGGTAGAGAAGTGAGACCAGCATGGGTTTCTAGAAAATCTCTCATTAAATCTACAGAAAATTGGAGATGAGTAACTAAGCTGATAACTTTACTTCACCTTTAAAGACACAAGGCACAGTAATGGAATTAGTGACCTTATTAAAACGTTTACTCACACATTGCCACTTGATAAAATTATAAATTAATAAATTGTTTTACACCTACAAAGGGTACAATACACCATTCATCTGAGAGAAAATCATCTGTTTGCGTTAACTCTCAGTTTCATTTTAGGATGCGCTAGAGTCTTTAAAAAGCCAATCAGGCTTTGGGTGGGAAGAGAGATCCACAAGACTCAAAGTTCCCTGGAATCCACAACACTGTCAGATGCCCTTCATGACACCTTCTGCTACCCACCCATTTCTCAGGCCTACCCCTCATCTGTGCATTCAACAGAGTTCTGGAAATTCCCTCCTTAGCCAAAAATATCTTCAAAGTCACCTGGGAAAAACAGTAGGCACATTGGGGTGCAAAAATGGAGAGGGCAGAAGCAAAGGAAGACTCCCTGCTCTCCAGTCTTGGTGGTGCAATACAAAGCAGTCCTTCAGAGATGATATGCAGGTCTAGAAAGGCAGGGGGGTATCTAAGTACCTGGTGGCAGGTGCAGGAAAGAAGGAATGGGCGTGTCCAAGATGGTATGTCATACATTCTTTCCCAGTGAAGGGTTATATACACTTTCATCAATTCTGTTGCTTGATTCCATTCACAGTCTTTCTCCTATTGCTTATCCATCCATCCATTCATCCATCCATCCATCCCTCTTTTCCCTTCAAGTTAGGAGTTCCTCTTTCCCTCTTTAAAATTTGCCATCAGAGTCTCTCCCAGAGACACCCTAGAATCAGCCATTTATTGTAAATGAAAGATATAAGGAACTTTTGACAGACTAGGGTAATGAGAGATGGGGAGGCATTGGTAAGAACAGAACTAGTCAATGTGTGGTACAAAATGTATGAGAACATCAATTTTGTAGCTATAATTGCATTCCAACATCCTACAGAAGTTACCGAATGTGTAAACATAATGCAGTTCTTTAAGAGCACAGAATATAACATAAATTGCTTAAATAAAGATGGGCCCAAAACTTAACATTTGTTAAATGTTCCTCTTTCTTGCATGAATACTTCATTTTCGTTGCCTAATATTAAAACCGGACCCAGACTTGGCAGCAGAGGTATAGCGCCCTGCATGTCCTTCCTCTCCGCCTCCTTTCGTGTGAAGCCAGCACCCTCACAGCACCCACACGTCCTGTAGAAATCAGCCTACTGCAGCGCTGGCTGGAGTTGGCTCACAGTTTAGTCCTCACAATGACTCGTAGAAGGTTTCTGCCTTTAACAGAGGAAACTGAGGTATAATGAAATTAAGTAATTTACACAGGGAGGAGGATACAGAGCAGGAAGTGAGTTCAGGCAACCCGACTCCAACACCTCCTCTTTCTTTTTTTTCATTTTTTTTATTTAAAGAGAAAAAAAAACAGGAAAAAGGTAGAGAAATATTACAGACTTTCAAGAAAAGAAGATAAATAGTAAGAAATCACTAGTTGATACATTACATATTGTTCTTTTAGAAATAGTTATTCAAGTTACAGGATTAAAGCACACAAAGTGGACACTAAAGCAGTGAGAGTGCAAACAGATCTGTTCAACAATCCAACAAGAACCTAGAAATATGCTCATCAATCCCACACACACCTAAACATACATGCTGCTATATCTTTTATAGCGCTTCCTATTTCCTCTTTTTTATGATAGCTATTATACATTTTTAAAATTTTATTTAAAGAGAAGAAAAAAAAACAAAATAGAAAAAAGGGTAGCAACAATACAGAATTCTCAAAGAAAGAAAGAAAAAGGAGAATGAGAAAAAGCCCCACTAAGAAATCAGTAATTTACAAATTACATACTGTCATCTTGGATGTAGTTGTTCAAGTTACAAAGTTAAAGGGTACATAGTAAATATTCAAACAGTCAGACTACAAACAGTTTTGCTCAAAGATCCAACAAAGATTCAGCAATATGGTCATCTATTTTACACACTCAAACTTACATGCAGTTATATCCCTTAGAGCACTTTCTTTTCCTCTCTTTTTTACAATAGCAATT
>PVLA01002762.1:0-167264 GCA_004027455.1 Hydrochoerus hydrochaeris | reverse complement strand
GGTCTCCATTTGCTTGTGAAGGCCTCAAGATCATCCTTTTTTATAGCTGAGTAATATTCCATTGTATAAAAATGCCACATCTTTTTCATCCACTCTGCAGTTGTTGGGCATCTTGGTTGTTTCTAGGATTTAGCTATCACAAATTGTGCATCTATGAACATGGGTGCACATATATCACTGTGATATGAACTTTTCAATTCTTTGGGGAAAATACCCAGGAGGGGGATAGCTGGATTGAATGGAGCTTCGAATCCTAGTCTTCTGAGAATTCTCCATATGGATTTCCATAATGGTTGCACCAGTCTACATTCCCACCAATAGTGGAGCAGTGTTCCTTCTTCCCCCACAGCCTCACCAACATTTGTTATCAGTTGATTTCTTGATGGCAGCTATTCTTTCCAGAGTGAGGTGCAACCTCAATGTTGTTTTAATTTGCATTTCTCGAACAGCACCTCTTCTTAACCCTAATGCGGTTCATGCTCTGAGATCTGCTTTCCTGTCATTTGCAGAGTGGATCCTGTGTCTTCAGGAGATATTGGCCAAAGCTGGAGTCACACACATTAGGCTGCCATCTCAAAGGAAGTGTCATACACTAATGTGTCCCAGAAGCCTAGCTCTGCACCTAGCACCAGACAAACTAAAATAAAATTTAGTTGCATTAAATTTCAAATGATCAAATTTATCTTAATTATTCATGAATACTCTGTCAAGTTTCTGTTTTATAAATCATAATCTGTAAACCTATTAATCCTCTCTTGTAAAGCAAGAAGCTAAATGGCCAAAAAAACCCAATACAAGTTATTGGTACTGTTTTAGACAAGGTGCCCTCTAGGAAGCAGGTAATGCACTTTGATAGGTGATTCCAGGGAACAGGAGTGGGGCATTGGGGATAGACAAACACACAAAAAAAGAAGTGATGTAGCGTTCATTCTGAAGTTGGTCACTCAGTGGGCAATGGGAGGCATGATCCTACCTGGACTCTTGGGAGCCAGGCATCAGGAACCTCAAAATTGTCCATGTGAAAGACAAAAGAGGAGAGCACTTATAGTATGAGCTCCCGCCCCCAACTCCACCCCAGATATTACTACATCCTTCCTTCCAGGCTCACAGTGTACAGTGTGAGTGCTAAGTGGGTTCTAACTGATATGAGGGGAGCCCTGGACAGAAAGTAAGAGGCATAAATGCAAGGAAAGTGGGGTGCTGGCAGGTGGCACATGTGGGAAGCAGGTTTCCTGTAGCACTGACTAGATAAGGAGGTGGGCCACTAGGGAGTGAGGGGAGCCAAAGGATGTGTGTGTACTTCCCATTTGGTTACAAAGAGCGGGGGAGGGGGCTGGAGGGAGAGGCTTGGCTCAAATGGAGAAAGAGGCCTGGAGTCTTGTCTACTTCTAGTTCCAGGATCATTTGAAAAGTGCATTCCCTCACTCTCAAATCAACAAATTAGAGATCAATTCATGTTATAAAACCCCCTTTTAAAATGCAAATACTACAGAGGTCAAAGGTTAATTCTATGGTCATTCAACCCACTGTGAAAGCATTAAAGGGATTGTCTATTTAAAACCTAAGGAACCCTGCTGGGAGGCACAATTTTGGATGGAAAATGATGGGAGGAATAGAGATAATGATGACTGTCTTCTCCTATTCAGTAAACGTATTGCATGGTGCTCTGTCATATGGTGTAAAGCATGTGTCATGTATCATGTGTCAGTGTAACCAGAAGCCACACCACTGAACCAAGTCTATGTTAGTACCCAGCCTTTTTTCTTAGACCTCTTACAAGAAATATAAAAATGGTAAGTATAAAGGAAGTGGAAGATGACACGTTCCTTATAACATTAAGTATGTTTTCTAATTTTTAGCAGTGCTTACAATGAAGACATTTTGTTTCCTTGGGAAGCATTGGCTTATGCAGGCAAATTGAAGTTTATCAAAAGCATTATCTCATGTTTTAGTAACTTGATTGTTCAGTGTGTGTGTGTGGTATGCAGGGTGGGAAAGGGGAGGAGGAATAGGATCCTTGGTTGATGCTTATCAGAAAGGATTCGGTTGGAAGAGCCTGAATCTTTAAACGTGTTAGTGGGAGGAACACTGGCTCCACCATTAAATAACATCGACAGCAAATTCTAATAGAACATGTGTTGGGGACAGAAACTACTCTAAACATTTTACATGTAAGTAATTACTAAGAAGGTATTATTATGATGAGTATTTTACAGATGAGATTTTACAGATAGGGAGACCGAAGTACAGAGACATCAAGAAACTTGTCCAAAATCACACGGTGAGTGGATCTGTGATTCAAAGACAGAATGCCAGCTCCAGAGTCCAGCTCTTAAGTGTCATTACTAGCGAGGTATGATTTAAAAACACAATTAATTTTTAAAATTTTATTACAGTTAAGACACATTATCATTAATCTTTCTCAAAATATTCTTTCCTTACTTTGAACATACTTACCTCATAGTTCTTGCTATTTCTGGAGCAATTCTGGAAGTTCTCTTTCCTAAGTGTCTCTCACTGCTCTGTCCTTGCTGCCTCAGTGTCCTGAGTTAATGAAAAATGTTTACCTTTTATAGTCACTTGGATTTGGGGGAAAAGCTGGAAGTTACAGAGTGCCAGAACTGGTAATAAGGTAATGAGGACACAGGGTGATATTTTCATGATTCTGCCCTTTCACTGAATGGTTCTAGTTGCAGCATCTATTACAGTTTTTACTATACCTCTTAAAGACACTCACAAAAGAAGACTTTCAGAACTGCTTCAGAAAGTAGCAAGGACAATGGGGTAAGCGTGTTTGAAGCAAGGGAGTATTTTGAGAGAGATTGTTCAAAGTGCATCTTTTACTATGATAAATTTTTAAATTTAAACATTTGTCAGGTGTTTTGAGAATACTCCACACATACTTAAGGAGACCTGTATGAGTCTTTCACAAATGACAAAAGCCAGGGACTAGAAAACAAACTGCTTTCAGCACATTTACCTTCAGGCCACCTAGAATAAGGGCTGGGGCTAGAATAAGATAACATGGGGTGAAACCCACGTTATCCTGGGTCTTTATGCTTCTCCAGCAGAAGAATGCTGGGCTGGACACATCGCAGACACCTCAGAACTGTGGGCTATGGGAAAACTGCTTCCTCTTGCCAGCCAGTGTAGAAGCGTAGGTGTGTTTCGTGTAGGTGCTTTTGTGCCTGTGTCGAGACACTTCCCTCTAGTATGGGGCCACCTAGGTCCAGGTTGTCAGCACCTGTCCCCTGGGTAACTGCAAGTGCCTTATTAATGGTGTCTCTGCTTCCTCCTCTCTGTACTTTCTACCACAGATAACCTGTTATAAACGCAACTGTTATGTCACCACACATTTGCTTAAAATACTTTAGTGACCTCCCAAAGTGCTTGGAATAATGTCCGAACCTCAGGCTGCAGAAGCCTGACATCAGCTGCTCCTCTCTGTTTCCTCACCTTCCTTCCCGTCGAAGGGACAGTCACCTTCACCATCTTTCAGGACAAGCCCTTAGACTACTTGGAAGCCTTCTACCACCTGCATTGTTCTACCATTCTTAACCTAACTAATTGTTTCTCACACTTTTTTTGTTTTTGTCTGAGGTACAGATTTGAGTCACTCATACTCTTAGACTTGTAGTGCCTTGTCATGACAGGATCTTTTGAGGCTTTTGGCTCACCTCATTAAAGATCATTAAATAGGAGGAAATCATTCCTTTTCCCTTCTTTCCTTCCTTCTCTGCTTTTCCTAAAGGGTATTGAGGTAGGCTTTAATTTAACCTTGTTAAGTAAATTTCAGATGTTTCTAGTACATATTTTCAGTGGGCATGAAAGCCACTGTTCATTGGGTCTCATTCTCCTTCTGGCCTTTTTTACTCAACATGCCAATCTGTAGACCTGTTCTGTCTGTGTATCTTCATGTTCTCTGGTAATCCATAGCAATCCTTCAGCCAAGTGATGCCCACCTACCACCTATCACAATCAATGCCATTCTAAACACTCGAGAACACATGCCCTGTGGATCTAAGCAAGAATACCTCTGGCACAAATATCTACCAAATGGAAGGCACTCACATATTCAAATCTGGTAAATATTACTGATTGGCTTTCCAGAAGGGCAGTATCATTTTATGCTCTCTCTTAGGTCTCAAGAATCTTTCCTAAACTTCAGACATAATTCTACTTCCTCTTTGTCTATGTTTCAGCTCATTTCCTTCATAAAAATTTTACATGTTCTATTTGTCTGTTTACTTGTTTGATGTCAGCTCCTTGAGGCCAGGGGTACTGCCTCTTTCATTCTTCACCATATCTTAAGACTCTAAAACAGTATCTGGCACCTAATATATATTCAGTAACCAGTTGTGGAAGAAACAAACAAATGTGATTTGGTGGGTAAAGGAAGATTGAAACTTGCACTGCAAATCCCATTATCCTGTGCATCACCGCATCCTCATATACTAAGGGCTGCTTAAGCTCAAGAAAAGTTTTCAAGTCGTGTGGAGTAACAGAATAATAAATTTCTAACAGACAACATATATTTAGTAGACTTAGAGGTAAATGCATTTAAGAGATATACGGAGCCCTAAAAATGGGGGAACATGTCTTATCAATAGGACTAAGAAAACTGCTTTCTGATCATTTTATTGCTCACATTTATTCTAAGAAGCTTGTTTTTCTCTTCCCAGTAAAATCACATTAACCTTCTCTCTGTGTTAGTTCCATTTCCAATTCCCATTTCTTAGCTTGGGACATTCTGTTCATTACCTCCAGTTTTCCAGCTCATCCGAAGCTGGATATTTCCCCCAGAGGCTATTGTCTACCTGCTGCAGGGTCAGTTTCCTGGTGTAGATAATCTAGAATTGATAAGAATCTAGCAAGGCTCACTGAGCAGAAGAGGGCAGTCTAACTGGGATATTAGGGCATCATCTTTACAGTCGCCTTCCTTGTCCAAATCACTACTACTCCCAGGACTATTTCTGAAGTTTTGTTTTAATGGCATGACCCCCCTGGAGTCACATCCTTCAGTGCTGTACCATGTAAAGTTAAGGCGGGCCCCCGCCTGGCTTCCAATCCTTTGTTTTAATAGTTCAAACTAATAAAGTCCCAAACTGTCTGTGCTCCAAAGTGCCTTTTGGAAGCTGCTCCTGCAGCTGTACTCTGTAAGGTCCCCACGTGGGTCCACACCCTCCCACTGATTTCTTTACCAAAAGAACAACTAAGCCAACATGAAACAAGAAGGGTTTTTCTGATTTCTGGGACATCTGCCTCACTTCGATCGCATTATATTTAAATAACTTAGAATTAGGAGGATCACATGGGAAATGTTTTCTGAATGGGTTCAAATCCACTTCCTTGAATTTCTGCTCTCAAACTCTGTTTGCTTGAAGATTAACCAGGCAGTTCATCAGTCAGCCAATAAGCTCTGGCCTAGATTTACGTCTTTCTACAGGATGATTTGGCGAGCCAGCAGACCCTCATAGATTTGGGTAGAAAGTCAGGACCTGTTTGGTTTTCACTACCCCTGCTGGTCCCATAACATAATGAATTCCAAATAAGCAATTACGAAAGGAAACACAAGTTTAACCTGAGTTTTTCTGCTTCACTGCATCTTTTTTCATTCCCCAAGAGAAGGCTAAATTTCTTCCCCAAATAGTAAGGTGTCATTTAAGTTGCCATCAAAGAAATGGTGCTCTCTGGGAGTAATTTCCCTTCTGATCTTTTTCATATGTGTTTAAAGAGGTGCCTGGGACTTTGAATTCAAAAAGCCTAACACCTGGCATAGGAAATACTTTGCAAGCTCACCGTAGCCAGCCCCAGACATGGCTAGCATCAAGAAAAGGTGCATTAGTCACCGTTCTGTTCTGGTTTCAGAATGATAACAAATAAAGTTAATAGTAATGTTATAATGATATAATAATAATGCTAAAGGAATCAAAGCAATTATGGGCTTAGTATGCACCACGTTCTGTCCTAAGCTTGGATCATCTCACTGAATGGTCTATACTTCCTTGGGGTGACTCACCCAAAGCTTGGCAACTTTACATGATATGCCCAAGTTCCCAAGCTAGAGCACTGAATTCCTTTGTGAAATGAAGTCTGATTTTAGAGCCAGTTCTCTGAAGTGTTACACAGCCTTCTTTCCTAAAGGCCCTTCAGAAGGCCCTCAGCATATTCTTCAAGTGCTTACAAATGGAGAGAAGGTTTTCTTCTCTCTGCCACTGTCCTTCAGCTTTTAAGAGACAATTCGTTGGTGATCTTAGGAAATGAGACATGGAAATGCCATATGAAAAAGCCAACAAATAAAAAAATCAAGAGGGTTGTTCTTTGCTTTAAGTGTATTTTTAAAAACTTTAAACTTCTAGACAACACTGAAGCATTATGTTGGTTACTTTCTTCTCATTGCTGATAAAAAATACCTAACATCCTAAATTAAGGGAGGAAAGGTTTATTTAGCTCACAGTTTGTGGAAGTTTCAGTCGGTAATCTGCTGGCTCCAAGGTAGGGTGGCATGACAGAGATACAACAGTTTAAGGCAGCAGAAGATAGCAAAAAGCAACAAGAGTAAAAGTGGGAAATGAACCTCTTTCTTCCCTTACAATTTACACCAGCAGCTCACCTAAGTACTACAGCTTAGGTGGCTGTAGTACTCACACCATCCCCAGGCTTAGGATGTTTACAAAGTGAGAACCCTGGTCTCCTGCTAAGTCACTTGGTTCAACTTCTCACCTTCTCAAATTAACACACTGAGACAACATCCTAGAGCAGTTAAGGCTTGTCTTCTACACACTAGGAAGTAGAACTGCTGAGTTCCTTAGTCAGGCTTCTAGACTTTTCAAATTGACACAATGCATTGACAATTACAATCAGCTATAATAAAATGTATGAAGAACTCTGAATATTGAATCATGCAGAAGTAATAAATTTATATAATATGCCATCCAGGAATGATTTAGTAAATAAAATAACTTTCCATTTACAAAAACAGATTTAAGGAAATCACTGCTTACCAGTTGGCAAGCAAAGGGAAATTAAAAAGATCTATTTCATTATGGCTATGTTGTGAATACATGGCTAATTTGTCCTTGACTTCACTAGGTGAGGAAAGAACAGAGGGCAAGAACATTGGAGGATTTAAGGTTACACAACACTCAATCCACATGGTTGGACCCTTTTCTTTCATTCACTCAAAATATTGCCAATTCCAGGTAAAGCTCTGCTCCTGCTGGGTGGGAAAACAGACTCTCCAGGGTGAGAAATAGTTTCAGGTTCTGCTCCCTCTCTTTTTGCCATTCTATGAGGATCATTTAAGTTCCGGGGTTCCAGAGGAAAAGGGGGTCTCACTCACACTAGTTTCTTCTCCACCTGGCTTTCATCAAATTGAACCTCATCAGATTTTGCCTTCGTCTGCAAGTTCTAGGCTTATTGCCTGGGTCCCTGCTGTTACTCCAGGAAGAGCCGCTCAGCTTCATCCTTGCTCTGAATCCAGCCTGCTTTGATCGGCCCGTATTCTCTGGGCATTCATCACCCCAGAGAACTCCTGACAGCTTTCTCCATATACCCTGAGGACAAAAGTCCTTCCCATGACTTCCTCTGGGCCTGTTCACCTGTGTCCCTTGCTCACCCCTCCCACAGGCTCTGCTTGGGGCCTTTTCTGTAAAGTGTACTGATTTTGTTTCCCTTGGGAACGCAGAGCTATTCTGTGCTCTAGGCTCCCCATATACTGACCAAAGGACTCACCACTGACCCCAAGGGGCGGGGGCAGGATCTTCCTTTTTTCCCTTCATTTTTCTCTCCCAATTCCCAAATTCCTTCTCTACAACCCAGAAAGGTCTTTTTAATCTTCTTTTGAGTCAGAAGGAAAATAAACAGATAGATTACCACAAACTCTTTTAAGAAATATTGTTTGTGGAATAAGACATGTACCCTAGTTTCTTTAGGACTTACCATTTTGATTCTCAGCCCCTTTTTGTAAATTGATAAACTGAATTTTGTTAGCACTAAAAACATCTTGTCAAAAGATGTCTTTAAGAAAATGAACCCACATACTAGTAAGGGGAGGAATATATATCCACAATACACATACCTGTCTGAGAACTTGTTCCAGAATGTATTAAAACTTCCTACAGCTCAACAATACAAAGACACAAACAATCTGATACTTAAAATGGCCTCAAGATTTGAACTTGACACTTCGTTAAAGAAGTCATATGAATGACCAACAAGCGTATGGACAGATGCTGAATGAACACTAATGGTCATCAGGGAAATGTAAATTCAAATCACTATGAGGTACCATTTCATATTCATTAAAATAGCTGAAATTCAAATGACTGAGTGACTAAGGAGGCCAGAATGTGACGTGCTGGAGCCCCTATATACTACCAGTGAGAACGTACAGTGGGACAACTAATTTTGGAAACAGCTTGAGGTTTCCTTATAAAATTAAACATATACTTATCCTGCAGCAATAACTGAGGAGAAATGAAAGTCTATGACCACAAAATTCCTTATAAAAGAATATCTACAGCAGTTTAATCAACAATTAAACACCTGGACATTTCAAGTGTCTAACAGCAGAGGACTGGATAAACAAACTGTGGTACATCCATACCATGAAACATTGCTAAGCAATAAAAAATTATGTATACAGTGACACAGAAATAGCTCACAAAACCCTGATGTTGAATAAAATTAACAAGACTTAAAGCACAATTCTGTGTATATAAAGTCCTAGACTTGGATACAGCAGACATTGGGATAGAATGAAATCAGAAAGTGGTTTTCTCTGGTTGCAGAGGTTAAAGGGAATTTTTTCTATAAAGGGGCCTATAGGAACTCACCGGGTGAAGGAAATGTTCTCTGTCTTTAGTGTAATGGAAGTTACCCGTGTGTATATGTTTTTCAAAATTTAAAATTTGTACATTTGTTGTTTGTAAAGCCAGAGCCAATTTTATCAAAGAGGAAACATACTTTTTTTTTTCCCTCAAAATCTCAACTCTTACAAATCAAAGCTTTGGCTTACAAAGCTATTGACTATTCCTTTGGCTTACAAAGCTACTGACTATTGGGCGCCTAATGACCCAACTTGCTTCAAAAGGCGCTGGCTCCTGAGGGTTCTGCCACTTCCCAATAGCACCAGAAGCTGACAACCCAGCCTTCAACACAAGGCCTTGCACTAATGCTTAAAACACAGATCACTGGGGCTGGGGGTTTAGCTCAGCAGCGTTAGTGCCTGCTTGGCAAACGTGAGGTTGTGAGTTCAATCCCCAGTACCAAAAAAACCCCACAAATCATAACAAGGGGCTTATTCTTTTGGCTTATGAATATCTGATTTTTCCAGGACCATTTTTAAAATGACTTTTCTTTCTGTGTTGAATTGTCTTTACATTATTTGCCAAAAATCAGTAGATCATGTATTTGTAGATCTGTTTCTAGCCTCTCTGCTCTGTTCCTTTAATCTATTTGTCTAACTTTGCACCAATGCTACACTGTCTTATTTTCTGGGGGTTTAAAATAAGACTTGAAATCTTATAGTAACAGTAGCTTAAATCCTCCTTTCTTTTACTTTCAACTTATTTGTAATTTTATATTTTGGGTGTGTTTCTTGTAGTTAGAGTATAGTTCTTGCTTTCTTATGCAATCTGGTAATCTCTGATTTAATGTGATTTTTGCACTTTGTATTGAAATTACTATATAAGTATTTATTTTGTATTTGTCCTTTTTTTTGCTCAGATGTTTCCCTTTTCATTTTTTGAAAGAAGTTGAATGCTTTTATGATTATATTTTATCATCTTTTTTACATATTAACCTATAACTCAGTTTCGTTACTCTAGTGATTGAATTAGGATTCCCAATTTGCATCTTTAAATTATCAGCATCTACTTTGAAGTGATATTAGATCACTTTATATTTAGTGTAATATCTTTATATCTGTATATTTCTAGTTCTTTTCTCATTTACCACAGGTTCTGCTATCAATTTTGTGTTATGTGCTATAAACCTCATGGTACATTTTAATTATTTTTGTTTTAAATGGCCAATTGTTTTTAAAAAGCATTAAATAATAGGAAAAATTATCTTTTATTTACCCAGATTGCTATTTTTGTGGTCTATATTCTTTAGTGTAGATTCTAATTTCCTCTAGTAGCACTTCTTCCTGTACTACATCCCTTATCACTGTAATGCCTATCTGCAGCTGGTAAATTCCCTCTATTTTGTTTTCCTCTTAAAAACCATTTTTACTGCTGTAGATTCTGAATTAATTTTTTCCTTCAATACTGTTGTTTCACTATGTTTCAGTTTGCAATGTTTGGACTAGAAGTCTGTTTTCATTCTTATCTTGAATATCACTACATAATTTTATTTTCTGTGTACTTCCAACAAATTATTTTTGTTATTGGTTTTAAGTAATTTTCCTGTTCTGTGGTTTGGTTGGGGTGGCATTGGAATTCACTGAGTCTTTAACATGTGAGTTTATAATTTTCATGAATTTTGAAAAAATATTTGACCATTATTTTTTCAAATATTTCCTCCCTTTTTCACTTTTGCATCTTCAATGATATGTGCATTGGGTATTATGAAATGGTTTTGCAGGACAGTGTAGATAAAGGTTACCACACTGTTGTTATAAAATTAACTAAGACAATAGATTTGGTGTATAAAGAAGATACATCTCACTCTTTATTTCATAGCATAAGATGATAAGTAATTTAAAATTATTTTATGTCTTCAGGTATTTTATGTCTTCATAATATTTCATATCAAACACTTAACAAATGTTTGTCATTGAAAATTCAATCCACATAACAAAATAATCTAGCCAATAGTGATATCAAGTTAAATAGATCTAGTTAAAAAATAATGGCAACAGATATACACCTATAATCCTGGTAAACTTTTGCAAAAGAGTGCTACAAAGGTGGGGAGTCCACAGGGAACTGGGAAGGGTCTCTGGGGATAAAACTGGAAGGGACCTTCACAGTTTGCTTGTGGTGTAGAAAGGTGCAGCCATCCTGGAAACACCTGTGATACAATGCTAGCAGAAATGGTGCATGGTTTTATTTCAGAACAGGAGCAACTTTCTGGACCAAAACTCCCCTAGGTGGAACACATTTAAACACACAGATGTTTATTGTCCAAAGAGGGGGAGAAGGAGAAAAATTGCCTGAATTTTAAAATAAAATGAAGAGACTTGACTTTTATAGTTCTTGAATATATGAGCTGCACATGAATCTTCTGTTTTGCATATGAGAGTTGACTCCTACTCCCCTGTCCATAAGCAAACAACTGAAACAAATCCACTCTCATGTCCAGCTACAATGAAGGAAATGCTTGCTCTGATCTTAGGTTTTGCAACACTTTCAGCCTTGAGCCAACTGTGAGCAGTTATTATTTTACAGTTTGTCAAATAATTTCCAAGAGTCTCTTTTGCTATTTATGTTGGAAAGTTGCTTGTGCCTAAGATTATGTTTACTCTAAACTGTGCATGTGGTGAGAGTCCATGTTGATCCAGTGCAGTGTGCTCCAAGCTTTCATGGATAGGAGTTCATTGGGGTACATTTTCATTTTTTAAACCAAAGTGGCTGATTAGAAAATCCCACAATGAGGTAAGTCTCCATCTCAGACCTTTAAATGTTTACTTGCTGCTTTCTGGTTGCTGGAATGTTAACCATGGTAAGCAAAACTTTAATCAAATCAGTAAAGATTTTCAATTGCATTGTTCAACTTCTTCGATGTTAAGATGCAAAGAAAAAGGAAACACAGTAAAGCTTCTTCTTCAGTGAAGGAGGAGGTTACAAATAATGACAAGTTTTCCTAGCTTTTCAGTTCAACAGCTTAGCTAACAAAAATGAGCACAATGTTGTCTCTCTAACCAAAGTGATTTAATTCCCCGAAAATAGTCAATCATATCTACTGAACTGGTCCCACTCCCTGCATATTTTCTATTTCAATCCTCACTTTGTTCATGAAACAGAATGATGATTTAGAGTGACATGTTGTTGCTATGGAATCTTATTTCTCTCTGCTTTTAGTCTATTGAGGACGTGTGAGTTCTTAAATGTCTTAGCAAGAGTTATTGCTCAAATGCACTGGTGCACCGATGGGCCGGGCAGCTGTTCAAACCCAAACTCAAACCAGGGATGGTTACAAAGTCAAAGGTTGGGGTTAGATCTGTGTAGCACATAAAATAAAAACCAGCCAAATGTTTAAGTCATGGCCTGTAACTGTATCTTGAAGGATTTTGATGACTCTAGTATTACTATTGTGGTTTGGGCCGGTTTTAGCCCCAGTATTCACAGTTCTTATTTATTCTGTGTATGGAATTCTGAGCTACTTTTCTTGTCTAATTTTCCTAAGGTGAAAGGTTCACCCTTTCACGACCTGGTGACAAATATCTTTATAACTAAAGGAATAATTCAGCTCAGCTGTAATGACACCTAACATTGGCTCTTTGCTACTCCATTGAGGGATCCCATGGCCAATTTGCCAGAATGCAGCCTCCGCAAGGACAGGGACAGCACTTTGACTTAGAACTTAATGCAAATAAGTGCTCGGTAAATGTGTGTTTAAATGGCTGGATAGAACAGAAGCTGATGATTGAAAGGGAGCTAAACTCCCCTGATTCCACCCTCTAACCATTTCAAATGACTCTTCACAGAATGGCTGCTGTTCTGACATCTTCTGGATTCCCTGAAGCCAAGAGTTATCACTGCTTATCCTCTCAGCCCCCAACTACATAGAACATGGTCCATCCCATCTGTGGAAGTCTTTCATTATTCAAAAGTTCCCTACTACATGGAATTACAGTCTATCTCCTCTTCTTATTTTCCCTTCTATCATGAGATCTCCGTTATCCTGACAGTGCTTCAGATAGCAAGAGGTGGGTCTCACAACTCCCTGTAGCACCCAAATGATATGAAGCAAAGTATACATAGCTGAGTGATATAACTCATAAAGCAGGAAGGAGTTCTTGTGTCTTATAAAATGCTGATTTTTTGTGATATTGTTCACATTTACCAACTTAAAAGATTGAGTGATACCAGTAGAAAAATTAGACTTTATTATAGTGTAGGAATTTACCAGACATTGTGTGGGGGGTGGAATTTCCAATTTAATTTGTCCTGACACAAGATTTTGATGCACTGAGATTCTCAAGGAATGTTGTTAACATTTGATCAGGTAAATGCTCTGGAGTTGAAACTTTAATTAATTAGTAATACAGCTTTTTAAAGTTAAGTACCTACTCCATTCCATTGCTTAATTTCCTTATACTCTATTAAGGCTTTATTACTAAATCCTAAGATTTATTAAATGCCAGTGCCCTGCATAAGTTAGCATGCTGAACTCCTATAATGAAACCATGAGAAAGGTTTGATTATTATGCTGACTCACCGAAGAGGAAACTTCAGTTTAGCAAGGAAGAATAGCTAATCCAAGGTCACCAGTAAGAATGTTAACATATTAGGCTTCCAATTTAGAACCACTTGGCATTATAGTACACTTAATCTCTATGTCATATTTTTCCAGTGATAGATAAATTCCTGAAAAAATAACAGATTTATTCATTTTTGCACATCCCACAGTGACTTTCCGTAGTGGCAGCGCAATTAAGTATATGTTGAAAACAATGCTCCCATTTGGTGGCTGTTGACGGAGGATCAATGCACAGCCCACATCCAAAGGCTTGATGCCTCAAGTTTTATGTCTATGAACTGAAGGAACTGAGTTGACCCATCTCTGTGTCTCTTCCTAGTATTAAGAAGGTATGTTGCTATTCCGGGAATGAGACTGAATTGGAGTTTAGTAGCCACAATAAGGAGGAAGAACATTTCATTAGTAGCAATATGAGCTAATACAACATTCCTTTGAACAGAATGTTCCCTCTGCCCAAAATACCCTTTCCCCACTTGCTCTTTTGGCAAATGTCCATTGAGCAGCTCAGCTGGCCTCCGCCCTGTGAAGCTTGACCCCTGACTCAGTACTTCCCTAACCAGACAAGCACAGTATTTTTCCCTTAGGGCCCCCAAATACCTAAGCATGATTTGTGATTATGTGATTTTGGTCTTGTTTCCCCATCCTCACACCTGAGACTATAAGCTGTGTAAAGATAAAACCTGTGTCATGTTCCTCTCCAGGCACTATTTTAGAGCCTAGCAGGAAAGGAAGTCTTCAATAAAAGTTTTTTTCCAGTGGTTAGATGAATTAGCAGGTAAGTGCAGAGGAGCTTGAGAGGAATAATTAGATTTTTGTGGAGAACGCATGCCAGAAAACAGTAAGGAATTAATAAGATAAGACGAGACTTGAAGTTCAGAAAGGGACATTTGGGCTTGGTGCCATAGGCAATACAAAACCTGCCCATTCTTTAGGTATGGAGGTGAGAGTGAGAACAATTTCCCATTGAAAACACTGGACTAAATGTGGTTCTTATTTTTTAAAACTATTGAACTTTTTGTCTTCCTTCACATGCTGTGAATAAAAACATGTCTTACCATATCTGACACATACATGCATAAAAAAACAGAATAGTACAGTGTGAAGATGTTTTCCTTAGGTCAAGTAAATGAACTTTTAATAAGTTACAAGCAAGCGGAGCAAGCAAGCATCTTGACTGCAATCAACGGAGTTTAGAGAAGCCTCGCTAGCTGCTGATAGCATCTGTAGCACCTAGTGCCATGCCTCAGACATATCAAATGCTCGCTTAGTGTTTGTCGCATTCCGAGATGAAGCTGCATTGTCTTGCATTCACTCTGGTTTCTCATGTGAAAGGAGGGTAGCAATACTCCCCAGATGTTAAAAAAAAGTGATGATTTTATAAGATTAAAAGATTAAAAAAATGAATTAAAGATGGCAAGACTTTAGCATTTGTGTTTGGAATAAGGAGCATGTATGTTTATTTATGACAATGTGCTTGCTTTTTTAATTCTCTGAAATGCAAAATTGTGTTAAAACATGGACATGGTGAAAGCGCATGTCGAATGACGTGGGGAGATGGTAGCTCAGGAACGCATTAAAGCACTGAGCAGACAACCCATGTCTTGTGGAAGCAATAGAATGGGTGACATTACTTTGAAAGCTAAACTGTTCCCTTTATCCTGGTGCACCTTAGAGAAGCTGGCACTGGAATACAGTCCAATGATTTAAAGTACCTTGCTGGAGGCGGTGGTGTAGCCATGCTTTCCTAGGTGATGGTCTCATTGCTGTGGAATTGCATCATTTTGCAATCTTGGGATTTAAACTCATAGCAGTTTTTGCAGAATTTTGCAGAATTTTCTTCCTAATGTGAAGAAGAGCAGAAAGGGGTGTGCGTGCATGTGTGCATGTGTGTGTGTGTGTGTGTGTGTGTGTTGAAATGAGCAGAACCTAGGAAGACTCTTGTGTGATAGTTGATATCTGATTTTAATAGCTGAGCTCCTCAGTGACTAAGCACGATGCTGTTAGATAAACAGAATGTGGTGGTGTCTGCTGTAGTGCATGATGAGCTCATTCGGACCACCTATGACTCCATATTTATGCCTAGAAAAGTTTGAAGCTTTTTCTGAAGCCCTGGTTCTAACAAGGATTTCCATAATTCTGCACCTCTGCCAATGGCTTAACTCCATGTGCAGGCCACTGCATATCTCCCAAAGTTGGCTTTCTTATACATATTTATTACTTTAAAATTTACAGCTAATTGTTAGGGTATTATTTCAGAAATAAGTAGAAACCAACCCCAGTCTCTAGCGTTCTCATCTCTAGTGAGAGTGCGAGGGAAGGAACTGAGAGAAGTTGGCAGGCTTTTTCCTTATACCCAGAAACCTTGTCAAAATACAAATTTTAGCCCCAAATTGGCTATTATATAATGGGTCTGTGAAACAAGTCCCAGTTATTAAAATTCTAAAAGATCTCAAGATAGCAAGGTCTCCCTTTTTGTGTATATTCTTGTAGCTGTTGTAAATTTGGTAGGTAAATCTGAATCATGTCAAAAAGGTCCCATTCCTCACTGATGTTCATGTATATTTCACAGATAACTTATCTTCATTCCTGATTTTGATCTTCCATTGGTGATGTCTCCTAACTCTGGATTTATGTTTCGCAGCTCCTAGCTCCTTTGAAAGTAGTTAATCTTCCCCCAAAGTTGTGCGAGCAATGTAGTGGGAAAAGAACACAAGATTTGGAGCCTGTGGTAGTTATTAGGCTGTTCATTAAATATTTCTGATTCTCCCTCTGGGCACAAGAGATTTCCACTGCCCACTTCCTGAAAGGCAGGGATGTCCATATGGCTTGTCTTTGTCTGGGAAATGGAAGCACACACAACATAGCCACTTTCAGGTGGAAAGCTCAGAAGCTTTCATGTGATTCGCCTCATTACTCTCTCCTTCTGCTTCCATTTTCAGGAGGTGTGGAAGGGAAGCCATTGTCCCATGTCATAAGTCCTCTAGCCAGGACAACATAGAACCAAATCCTCCATGTATCTATAACAATTTGTTATTTTTGAGCCGCTGAAACGTGGAGGTTGACTGTTACCTTGCAGAACCTGGCTTGCACTGGTGCAGGCAGGGCTAGGCAGTTCTATGCTCAGATCCTTGAACAAGTTATGGAATTTCTTTGATCATGCAGGGAGGCATATGAGAATTAAATAGAAGTATATGAATCAAGTGGTTTTCCTAGAAAAATGCATATTTCAATATTTATGTCCTCCATCCTTTTCTTCCCTCTTTATCCATAATGCAAGAAAGATATTTTATTTATTACTTGATTGTACCATGAGTAAGCCCTGAAATGTAGACGGTGATTAAATAAACAAGTAAATACATGGAAATATTCAGATGATGTACTTATTTTAAAGAGTAACTTATTTAAAAGATCCTTTAGGACAACCCATTCGAGACCCTTCCTGTCTCTTAGGAGCTATTCTTACTCCCCATTTCCCATTTCTATTCTCCAGTAAATTTTCCTACTCTTAAAAAAATCCTTTAATGTGTTTTGTAATATAGACATTCTTTGTTCTTTTTCTATAGCTCCTCTTTTATCAGGTTTCCTAAGGTACAGTTGAAAAAGCAGACAGGTTGGGTAAGGAAGAGATAGCACCATCTATATTACGACATTAATTTGTGCTTAGCTGCTGGCTAGACTGAGTAACCCTGGACTGAATGGGACAATTTGCAGCATCCTGAGCTGAGACAGCATGACCCCACTGCCCTCTCCATGAGCTAAACCTCCTCTGGAGTGGGAAGATCTTCTGTTTGCATTGAATTTGAGAAGGATATTAACAAAGCAGTGGGAGAGAGACAGTATGAAGATAGAGCCAGATACTGGGAATTCGGGAAGCTATTACTTATTGCTTCAAATTCCCTAATACTAGTGGAAGATTGATAAAAACAGAAATTGCTTGCATTCTCAGTACTTTAGTGGACTATTATGTAAAATGTCGCCGGTGTATGAACGAGAGTCTATAGTCATGACCTGTTAATCAGAGAAATGACTCCCTCCATTCACTTGTTTAGAAATCATCTGCAGGGCGGGGAGGAGCAACCTGAAATTATCCAGGAAATGGAAAGGCAGAAAAACACTCAAATGGGGCTTTGTCATGCCATTTCCTCATGAACCATATTACTAAAGGCAGGGAGGAGTGGTGAGCAGGGAACCATGGGGCAGGATGGCTCTCTTCAGCAGAGGTCTGGGGGTTCAAGTCTAGAGCTTAGAGGAGGAATCTGCTACCAGTGGGAACTACTGTAGACAGGAACATGGCACCAGAGTCTCCACGTTTCACAGACCATTAACAAGAAGGAATTGGTGAGGAAATAGAAGTTTTTAATTAAATGAGGATAGGAGACTCAGAATCAAAAAATATTAGTTTGAGAGACTGGGTCTGAGATATTGAGACCAAAGAGTCTCTATAAGACTTCTTACGATGAACTTTGGCATTACTTACTATACCTATAACTGTTACCACTATGTATTTTGTTTCCTAAGCATCACAGTAAGTCCAAAGTAAGTGGTCCACCAAGAAGTTATTGATAACGTTTGCTCATTCATTCCACAATAAGCATTGAACACCTATTTTGTGCAGCAGGCTAGGAGATAGAGATAAAAAATTAAAATAAATATCTCTGTTCCAGAGAATATCACGAGCTAGCAGAGGAGACAGCATCTAAAAGTACAATTAGATTATAGTATATGGTGCAAGAGTGGGAATGGAGAAGAAATTCTGGAAGCTTCTGGGAATAGCAACCAACTCAAAAAGGACATAAGAAAGAAAAAGTAGGTAGGACAAAGGAAGAGGTGACTTCATTCCTAGCTTAGTTTCAGAAGGGTGAGTCACAGCCAGACCACCAAGAGGAGTCTGTCCATGCAGGACAGTGTGTGTAGTTATTCATGTCCCATTATGGTTTGTGTCTAGATGTTCCCTCAAAGCAGTCATGTCGGCTAGGCTTTTCAGAGGTGGCTGAATCTAGAGTTTGTGATTGGTTTGTGGTCCATCAGTGGGACTAAGGGTGTGAGTGCTACACTTGCCCTACAGCGGATAGCCTCGTACAACATAAGGGGCAGGAGGAGGGTTTTCTAGATCTCTCTTGTTGCTTTTGCTGTCCTCCTCCACCATGAACTTTTGCGCTTCTACCATGTGCCATCCTGCCTTGGAGGAGCCAGCCAATTATGGACTGAAACCTGTACAAACTGTGAACTAAATAAACCTTTCCTCCTTTAACTTTGAGTGCCAGGGTATTTTGGCTCAGCCAGGAGAGAAGAGTAACTGAGATAGGTCTCCTGTGGGGCATAGGAAGAGATAAGCTGTCTTATCTTATCTGCAGTGGAGCAGGGATCTAGTCTTGTTGGGTTCATTGTTTCAGACTCATTCTGTGGAAAGTGGGGAGGCACTGAAGAGTGTTCATTAGGGAAGTGATATCTTCAACTTTCCACTGCTGGCTCTGGAAGTGGGGAATTTGAAGAAGGCAGAAGGACATTTGAGGCTGAGTCCCGAAGCTGTGGCCAATAGTCCACATGGGAGATGAGAAAGGTCTGCACAACTTTCTTCTAGGAAAGAAATCCTCCACCAAATCACAGGACAAAGCAACCTTGAGCCCTTTATTGGTTTGTTTATTGATCCAATTCTTCTAACAAACAGTTAGAATGACATTTATGGTAGGGCACTGGGGGTGTATTGAGGCGCAGCAGGAGCCAGTGTCTGGTGTTTGTTACATTCTCCAGGTCAGAGGGTCACTGAGTAGAATCTTCCCTCTTGATTGCTCTGTTGCTGATGCAAGGATAGGTAGTGGTTGGGGTGGGAGCCTCCCATGTGGAGCATGCCTGGTTCGCTCTACAGTTCTGGCTGATGCAACTGGAAATTTCTCCTTTGGAGTGTGGCTGGAATGCGTTCTGTGTCTCCTGGAAGCTCCCAGGAGCTCTTAGGCTCTATGGAAATCATAGCACTTGAGGGTAAAGGAGCAGAGACACAAACAGCTAGCTCTCTGTCTTTGAAAGGCATGGGTGGGAGTTATTTTAGATCATACTGACTTCAAATGTGAACCTCTTGAGGTTATTTAATAGCGTAGATTCAGCAGCACCATTCTCTTAGGCACTGTACTTCTTTAGGATGGTGCTGGAGAATTCTTAAGAGAGATACAGTACAGTGCCTGCATTAGTGAGGAAATAGTGGATTCTTTTGGCAAAGAAGTAATGGTACTGATGTTGATGGGTGAATGCAGTGAATCACTTTACTTTCCATAATAAATGCCTACCATCTTGCTTCCTCCTTTTTTATCTCTTCTCTCACTCTTTAAGGTGTCTGTGCTCAGGAGAGGGTGGCACAGGTCACTGCATTGGTCTTATGCTCCAAAGATTCAGATTAACCTGGAGAGACCTACAATGTCCCTCTCCTTTGTGCTGGGATTGGTGCCCAGTGCTTTTTTGGTGTGTGACAAGGGAAAGCAGTATAAGCAGAGAACACAGAGAAGAACGGGAGTTGATGGGGAGAATTAAATTAGAGAAATAAAGATCAAGGTTGTATCAGTCACCTTTCTATTTCTGGGACAAAATGCCTGACACAGCCAACTTAAAAAGAAGAAGGGTTTGTTTCAGCTGATGGTATCAGGGGTTTCAGTCTGTGGTCAACAGGCTTCATTGCTTTAGGCCTGTGGTATGGCAGAGACCTCATGGTGGAAGGTGTGACAGGAAAGCCACTCACTTCATGGCAACCAGGAAGCAGAGAGAAGCAGAAAAGCCAAAGAGAAAAGGGCCAGTAACCAGAAAAAATTCCCAAGGCCACACCCTTAAGGCCGCCGAAACGAGCATTACTAATCTCCTAGATGTCTGTCAAGCCCATCAAGTTGACAATGAGAACAAACATCACACAGAGAAGGAAAATAGTTTTCCTCTTTCTGACCAACCAGTTCTGCTAAAACATTAGTTTCCCACAACTAGTATGGCCATCATTCAGAAAGAGCAATAAAGTTCTTAAAACAAGACCGACTTCTACTTGTGAACTTCTGATCATACAGGGTTACACTCCTGCCCACTGATCCTGTCCCAAATGTCATTTTCTTATCATAAAAGTTCAAAAAAATAAAGGGTAGGAAGTCTAGCATTATTAGTGCTACAAGGAGGGTTTAGTGGCACATGCCCTACACTCAGGAGGCTGAGGCAGGAGGATTGCTGTGAGTTCAAGGCCAGCCAGGGCTACACAGTGAGACCCTGACTCAGAAAGAATGCATTGACTATTAATGCTGCAATTAGCATTTCTTAGGCACCCATTTTGGTCCCATAGAGTGTACCTGATCTTGTAAAGGTTCTTGATGGTACTCGTGATCACAAATCTGGTGAGCATTTTTCTCTGCCCTCTTCTTACTTCAGTTTTCAGTAGTACTCCCCGGAGTGGCACCCACTTGCTCTTTTTAAAGCTTCTACCTGTCTCTGGCCTGGGTCCCCGCTCTATCCTATGGACGCCTTGCCTCTCCAGCACTTTGTCTTTGTCTTTTCCTTTGTGCTTCTTTCTGTATTGGAATTCAAAACACTGATGTTCCTTAGAGACAGGGCTTGAGCTTCGTCTCTCTTCCAACATCCTTTAGCTCAGAGAGCATAGCCCGTCCCTCGGTTTAGATCCCCCTTCAAGCTCATGACTGAAATTTGTGTTTGTTGTGAACCCTGGACTTTCTTATCTGACCAACAACTTGACATCTCCACTAGACTATCTCTTGAGAGACCTCACTCCTCTGAAATCGGACTCCAGATGTCCTGCTCCCTTCAACCAAATTAGTCCTGTCTTCTGTATCTTTTCTTTTTCTTCTCTCTCTTTCTCACACTCACCCAAAACTTGGTTACTTCTGTCTCTGTTTCTCTCCATTCCCTACCACTGCCTCTCCAGCTGCCATCATTTTGTCCTTGGGTCTCTGCAGTGGATTCGGACTAGATTCCTGTTCCCATTCCTTATAAGCTACTCTTCACGCAGCAGCTGGAACAGTTATTAAAACTCCCAAGACAAAAGTGTCCCTCATACTGATAAAAATCCTCCAGTGTTTTTCCTTGAACTTTTAGCAACATACACATTGCTTATTTTTGGCAACATGAGGTGGCCACTCTGTGTGTCTAGCTTTATCCTATGTCCTGCCCCACTTGGGTTTTCCATCCTGGCCGACTTGGTGTATATGAGTTTGTAGAACCACTTGGGTTCTTTTGGGGACAGCATCTTGGCACATTTCTGCATACACCACCACTTGCTCTTTGCGTAGTGGGTACCTCACATTCTTCTTACTTGTCAGCTTCTCCAGAAAGCTCTCTCAGATCTAATGTAGATTTCTTCTGGTTCACTCTTCATCAAGAGTATTGCTTTCCTGGTTCTGATTACATTATAATTATTTTCATTGCCCTATTTAGCCATCTATCTTCCTACCAAGTCTGTTAACATATATTTGCTGTTAACTTTAAAAATTTCCAACAACTAACACAGTGCTTTGCTTAATACAGGTGTTCAGTGTACACTTGCTGAATGATAGAATGTCAGACTTGCTCTAAATCCTCATTGGATATTATTCTAATTGATGTTCACAAGGAATCAGACAGAGAGGTGTTACCCCAGTCCCACTGTAGGCATGAGAAAAAAAGCAGTCTACAGTTGTGAGGTAATTTATCCTAATCTATAGCACCTATAGTAGAGCAGCTAAAATTTGACCTTGGATTGTCAGACTTCTGGAGCTCAGCACACGTCTACTTCACTTCACCGCCACTGGGGTATGTGGGAGAATGTGTAAGAGTGAGAAGGAAGTTATTGTGTCTCTAAATAATCTCTACCATACTTTGTGATTTATAAGATCTTGATATGGAAAGTCTGGATCCTTTCTTCAATTTTTAAAATCACTTATTCTAGAGACTTTTTATTTGGACTACACAGGAAGTTAGGCAACCTGGGGTCTGAATTCATCTCAGAGCCCAGGAGCGATTTAATACTGTGTTTCATTTTCACTGTAACTTCTCAAAGTTGGCCACATACTCCATGGTCTGATTTGTATAATTTGATCTTGCTTCTTATCTCCGTATCTACGTTAAAAAGAATAGAATGTCCAAAAGGGCAGTTTATGACTCAGTTTGCCATAACTCTGGAGTGAGATGCCTAGATGCAATACTTCAAAATCTCAACCAGATCAGCCCTGATAACAACCTGAAGCAGATTAGGAGAAAGCATCCTCCAATCCCTGTCAAAATGTCAACTTTTTTAACATAGAAAAACCTATCTTAAAATTTATAAAATCTCAGGGGACTTGAAACAGTTCAATCTTTAAAAGGAAGAATAAAGTTGAAAATCTCATACTTTCTCATTTAAAAACATATTACAAAAACATAGACGTAAAAATAGTGTTGTCCTTCACTAAAACAGGAATTAGGACTAATTAAACAGAATATGCAGCTCAAAAATAAACCCCAGCATAGATAGTCAAGTGAAATTTGAAAAGTACCAAGGTCAGTCGATGGGAAAATGATAGTCATTTCAGCAAATGGTGTTAGGAAAATTGGATACATGTGCATATGGGCACACACACACACACACACACACACACACAATTCCATCTTTCCACTGGAATTTAAAAATGTTAACAAACATTAATTCAAAATGGATCAAAGATTTAACCATAGGAGCTAAAATTATAAAGTTCTCAAAAGAAAAAAAATTTTAAAGGTCAGTCTAAGGATTCAGATTTGGCACTGATTTCTTGGATATAGCACCAAAAGCAAAAACAACAAAAGGTAAGATGGGTTAAGTTGGATTTTGAACTTTTATATCTATGCAAATACTAAGAGTAAAAAGTGGAATGAGAGAAAATATTTGCCAATTGAATTCTGGTAAGAGGTTGACAGCTAGCATATTGTATTAATCATTTTCTTGTCACTTGGACAAAACACCCAACACAAAAATTTTAAAGAAGAGATTTATTTTGCTCAGTTTCCAGTCAGTTCAGTCAGTTCATGGTCATCTGACTCCAAGACAGAAATGTTAAGATGGGGGAGCCCAAAGAAAGCAAACTGTTCATCCCATTGCAGCCAAGAAGCAGAGAGGAAAGGGAGGGACCAGGCCAAGGGTAGCCTTCTAGAGCATACTCCTCCTGACCCACCTCCAAATAGCACGGTCAGCTCTGAGCTCATCAATGAACGGATTCACTGATGAGTATACAATCTCCATGATCCAATTGTCTTTCAAAAGCCCCATTTCTGAACTCAGGGCTTTTGGGAAACATTTTAGATCTAAACCATAATACATATAAAGACCTTTTATAGTTGAACAACAACTAAAATAATCTAATTTAAAAATAAGCAACACACTTGAATAGGTATTTCTTCTACAGAGTTATAGAAGTGGCCAATAAGTACATGAAAAGTTGTTCAAAATCATTAAATATTTGAAAAAAAACAAAGGTTGGATAAAAGTAAGAACCACAGTAAGATACCACTTCACACCCATGAGGACAACTGTTAGAAGAAAAGAGAAGAGGAATGGAAAGAAAATAATCAGTATTGGCATGAATAGGAGAAATTAGAACCCTTCTACATTTCTGGTGGGAATGTAAATGGTATGAATTTCCAGTGAAAATGGTATGGAAATTCCTCAGAAAAATATAGAATGACCACATGATTCAGCAATTCTACTTCCAGGTACATAGAAAAAGTGTTGAATCTATGTTTTGTTAATAGATAAGTGACTAAGAAGACATGGTATTTCCATATGATGGTATGATTCAACTTTGGACATAAAGAAATTTTAACACAGGCTACAGTATGGTTGATCCTTGAAAATGCTAGGTGAAATAAACCAGTCACAAAGATACAAATATTATATGATTCTTCTTACACCATGTACCTAGAAGATTTAAGCTTACAGAGGTAAAAAGTGGGATAGCTGTGGTCAGGGGATGCTGTCAGGGGGAATTCAGTGTTTCATGTGTATAGAGTTTCAGTTGGGGAGGATGAAAGATGTCTGGGGATGGATGATGGTGAATGTTACACAATTATATAAATTCTCAGAGTTGAGTACTGTACATGTTAAAATGGCAAGTTTTATGGTATGTATATTTTATGTTCTACCACAATAAAAAGAAAAATTTAACCTATGCAAATTAGATTTTGATGGAGAGCTAAGCTCTGATAGTGAGTGGTCTGCTGAACTGCCCAGACTCTTCCTTCTGGACAAGAGAACTTTCTTCCCCAGATGATTGGGGAGCCTCACCTTCAGTTCCACCTTGGACACTGCCCTTGGATGAAGATAGCCACCTTTCCCAAGATCAGGTCACATTCTCAGGATGATCTGAATCCAGTCTCTTGTCAATGTAAAGATATTGCAACGAGGTTCAGAGATCTCAAGGGGCTGACTGAGGTCTTCTTTTGTCCTCAGATCACTACTTCTCTTTCTTTCCAATCTGTTTCCTTCCCACAAAGGTGATAACCCTGAAAGTACTCCTTAATAAATTTCTTGAACAATTAAAACAAAGCAAAAGTAAATAATAGTTCTTTCCTGATGCTTTACTTCCACTGATGCCAGAAAAACTGTCATGATAACGGTATGGTGAATGGGTGAGTAGGGTGTGAGAAGAACCCCCTGAAGTTGTGGGTGCATAACTTGTACGGGGAAGCAGTGACTCTGTGTCTCATCAATAGGAAGAAATATTATATAGCTATAAAAATACTTAGCATTTTAATGGCTCCATGGAAATTCTTATAATGAAACGTTCAGGAAAACCAGCAGGCTCCTAATTGCTACTATAATGTGTCAATTATAAAAATCCTATGCATATACAGAAGACTTGGAAAATCCATGGATATCTGTGGAATCCGTGGGATTTGGGGTTAATTTTAGTGCTTTCTTTCTACTTTCTGGTATTTTTCAGTTGTTTATAATTGGTGTAAGGTAAACATTACAAAACAAAACATGAAAGATTGATTTTGGGTCGACCATACCCTTGAGGGTATACTCCCAGTGTGCTGATGTGGTTTGCTTGAGAAAGCATAGCAGCAGAAGGGGTGAAGGACTGATGGAGAGTTGCTGGTGTCAGTGAGGATTCATTTTTAAAATGTGCTATGAGCCTAGGAATCACGGGCTTAATTAAAGAAAATGGCAGCTCTTGGTAGAGTTGGTGTGCTGGTGCCTTACTCTGGCTAGAGGCTTTCACTGTGCCAGCCTAACAGGGCAACCCCGCATCTAGGACACCCTCACCTCGGTTTCTTACAAGTTCCTGCACTGTTTCGGTGCTGAAAAATGTTTATTTTTGCTTTGCTCCCCCCATCCCCTTTTTAAAACACAGCCGTGAGATTAACTAAAGCAATTGTGTTGGTATCTCAGGAATATTCCACATTAATACTGTTAAGAATTGAAGTCATGTTCTTTTGGTGGAAAATGTTAATATTGCTCTTAGGTCATAATGCCTATATAAAAGACTTGGGCTTTTAAAAAAGCAGAGTTTAGCATTTATTAACACGGAAACATTTTATTCCAGTTATTTCTAGAAATTCTTTCTACACGTTTGCTTTTTCTTCTAATTTAAGTAGCTCTCACCTCCTTCCCTTGGGATCTGCCGTCTGGTGTTGGTGGTGTGGGCTCTCTCATGAAGTCACACTTTATAGCCAGGAGAAAACAAACAAACAAACAAACAAACAAGCAAAAACAAACGAAACCAGCATCGCAAACCCCACCCCTCTCCAAATTTCTAATTTTTGCATTTAGAAAATGAAATACTAAGGTGTCCTTGTGCCGCAAAGATTGTAGGGTCTAAATGGAAGGATTCTACAACTTTGAAAACCTGAACAATCTCAGACTGTGTTTTTATTCTATAGTAGTTATTAAAATATGCAAAGCCTTGACTAAGGAGCCCTGGATGGCAGGAGGCGGCCGGGAGGCAGGAGGGAGAAGTGTGAAAAGATGAAATCCCTGCTCTGCCTAGATTTCCAGGCAAAGAACCCTGCTCCCTCAGCAACTCCAGGCCGCATTTTGCAGGCGCCCGCATCTGCCTCCCCTGTCTCTTACCTCCTTGATGTTCGGCACTATTTGTGGCCGGCGTGGTGGAAGGACACAGTGAGGTTCTCACCCTCGCCCCCCCCCCCCCCCCCCCCCCCCCCCCCGCTCCCATCCCCAGTTCCATCAAAGCGAACCCGGGCCAGCGCAAGGATCTCCGAGTTGCGAGTGTGCTGAGGCTGGGACTGTCACTCATTCTGCGATCAGCGAGTGAACGCAGCTCGGCAGCCGCTGGCAGGAAACAATTCTGCAAAAATAATCATACTCAGCCTAGCAATTGTCTGCCCCTAGGTCTGTTGCTCTGTCGCCGTCCACACTCGCTGCAAGAGGGGGTGGGCACAGAATTTACCGCGGCAAGAACATCTCTCCCAGCCAGCAGATTACAATGCTGCAAACTAAGGAGCTCATCTGGACTTTGTTTTTCCTGGGAACTGCAGGTACATTTTTTTTCTTTTTAATTCTACATCAGATTTGCTAATTGTCCCTTTCCCCCTATCCTCTCCAGAGTAACACTGTTATTTGGGGGTGGTTTTATGTGGAAACCTGAGACTGGTCATTTTCGTTGAGTTGCGAAAGAAGCGGGTCGCCCTTGCTGCCCAGGCGAACCCCGCGCCCTCCCGGGCTGCACTGGACCAGGGCTGTCGCCCCGCGCCGCCAGCGCCCCGCGCCCAGCCAGCGCGCCCGCCCTTCCCACTTTGTGTGCGGGCAGCGATGAGAGCCAGCGGCTGGCTCTTGGGGACCTGGACCACGGGCAGCGCTCCTGCTCTGAGGGCGGGCGATGTCGTGGCTGTGGTGCCGCCGCTCGGGCTCGCCTACCGCGGGGAAGGGGCTTGTCAGCCTCGGTTCCGGGAAGGGGGACAATAAGGCCGAGAAGCCGCCCCCGTCGTTGTTTCCTGGGTGTCATAAACTGAGGCTCGCTGAGCTTCGCTAACCCACCCCCTCACTCCCGCCGCCGCCCCGGGCTGAATAACGGTTTGCAAAATGGGGCGCAATGGGCAGAATCGCAGGGTTATGTGACCGTTGTTGCACCCCCGTCCTTATGACGTTAGTTTTTCATTTGCCAAATTGCTGGTTAGTTGCAAAGCCTGCCCTCGGCCCGGAGCAAGGAGGGATGGGAGGATCGAGCTCCGCGTTTTGACAGGAGGAAGTGCGGAGGGGCGGAGGGCGAGGAGGGCGTGATCCGGGCTGCCTGGTGTGTGCGCGCGTGTGCGCGCGCGCGTGTGCCTTTACACGCACCGCGAGCTCCTTATTGCACAGTACCAGAAAAGAATGGCAGGTAGCCGCCCCGAGACACCTCGCCCCTGTCTCCTTTCTTTGGGCGAGGTTCCAGATCCTGGCAAAGTGTGAACAATGGGGAGCTGGGGAGAGAGTAGGGATGCTGCCGCGGGTGGCCAGGGCTGCGCCGCCGCCCAGAGGACCTCGGCAGGCAGACACACGCGAGGGAGGCGCTTTTCATTTTAGCTATTATCATCTCGGCCTCCCCGGAAAATTCTTCCGTGCCTGCCCACCCTCCCTTCCAGCTGCTCCCCACCCCACCCCACCCCACCCCACCCCACCCAAGGATTTGCGCTCAGTTGCTGTCCGACGGGCGGGGAGAAAGAAAAGAGGCAGGGGCAGCAGAGAGCTGGGTGGGCTGGGCTGACATTTGGGGGGGGGCGTGTGCTGGGAAGCGACTGGAGGAGCGCCGTGCATCGCTGTAGCCACGGCCAGCGGCCGCCGTACCTGCCGCGGGCAGCCGAGCTTGGGCGGGGAGCGCGCAGGGCGGGTCGGGGAGCAGCACCCAGCGCGTCTCCTTCGCGGGCCGCCGGGGAGCAGCGCTCACTGCAGGCTCCAGCCAACTGGGTCCCTCCCATGGCGACCAATCAGCGCGAGGCTGGCTGGGCGGGAAGCCGCGAGAGGCTTTCATTGCGGCGCGGGTGGCCGCCCGAGCTGCCTGCCAGGACGGTCTCCTGGTGTGCCAGCCTAACGGTCTTGCTCGCCCCCGCGGGAGCGACCCCGCCCTGAGGCCTCCGTGCCGCCCGCCCAGCAGTTTTCGAGCTAATAAAATGGAGACGAGGTGGTCACCCTGGGCTTCTGTCTGTCCAGCCTGCCCGTGCTCGCCCGCTCGCACCTCTCCGGCGCCGGCACCGAGCATCCCCGCACCCCCTCCTGCGCGCGCACTCGCCGTGGCGTCCCGGCCCGCGTGCGCCTCCCGGAGCGGCCCCGCGTGGTGCCTGGGCGCACGGGCGCGCGTGCGCAGGCCGGGGGAGATGCTGGCGGGGGGCGCACTGGGAGCCGCGGCGGGGCGGGACCTTGGCGGGGCTCGGGCTGGGTCTCCGCTTCCACCTGGCCTGGGCGGCCAAGATCACGCCCTTTGCTGTGCTGTAGCTGAGAGTCGGAGGCACGACCTTTCCCCGTAGGGGGTGTGTCTGTGAGAACAGCTCGCTCTTCGTGGGAGCGACACTGTGGAGACCGGATCGCCACTGCTTCCTTTGGGAACAGGGAGATCGCGGGACCATCTTCTCCTGATGGGTGTAACCCTGGTGTCTGCATCCCGCTGGTAACAGGTACAGGCCTAGGGAATCCCACAGGGGGTGGTCCTGGATCCTCCGCCCAGGGTGACTTTCTGGCCAGTGTTGCCTGGAAGAAAGGCCCCCAGCACGGAGAGAGAGGATGGGAAGGAAGCAAAATGTGAAATACAACCAGGTTGCTTCACAAAAGAAGGAAGTTGTATGGTTTTATAAAGAGAAATAATGTTTCCTTTGGAATATTGTTTTTAACATGGTTTTAAAAAATCCAGAGAACTCACCTTAAAGGGTCGCAGTGAAAACAAAAACAGTATTACACACACAAACACACACACACACACACACACCCTTTTTTTTTCTCTTGCTTTTCCTTTGAGAGGGACAGCTCAAATGTTGTAGCATCCCCAGGGACAGTAGTGATTCCAGTTCTGTGCTCTACCTAGGGAGGAAAATTTACATATAAAGTATGCCTTCTTTATTATATGAAGCCAAGTGGCTGCCCCTCTCATTTTGGTGTTTTAGGCCCTTTAGAAATAAAATGAAAGGTTTTAGAACTGCTTAGAACATTGATGTCTGTTAGCAGCATTTTTTGGATTTTGTGTGGAAAATTTGTTTGCTTGAAGGATTTGGCATGGTTAAGTCACATGTTTACTTGATAATTTCATGGTCTTGTGCCAGTTTAACTTCCAAGAGCCAGGGATGGATAGAAGTTTTTTTTTTTAAATAGTAAGATAGCATCAGTTTAAGAACAAAGACACCTTTGCGACTTTATGAAAGGTAGTATACATATAAGGTATATTTAATACCATTCCTAAATGATTTAAGATTCTTTTCATCAAAGGTCCTTGTGAGCATGATTGCAATGAGCTATATTTTTCCTTTGATTTTCATTTTAAAATGGGAAATTCGACCTTCACAAAATTAACTGTTTATAATAAAGCCATATTTAAGAATATGAATAACCTTTAACAACTCTATCCAAAACCCCAGAAGACAATGTTCTTTCAATAAGTACTAGCATATTTAAAATACTGAAATTAAGTTAGAGTTCGTTTAAAGTTTAATAGCTAAAAACAAATAGAGAAAGTAATCCAGATATTAAGTGTGTCTGTCATTTATTTAAATTTTTGAGTTTTTATTCCCACTAATGACACCCTAAAGATCTGCCAGCCTGGCTAACTTTTCATTAATCTAAAACTTGCCCAGTTTTCTCTCCCTCCAGTGACTAAGCTTGATGACTTCTTTCCAGATACATTTGTCCAACTTTTTGTTTTTACTTTTAAATAACAGTGGAATAGCAGAACATCTCCTTTCTGACTAAAGAAGTTTCCTTCAGATCTTCCTGTGTCTACTGATTAAGCTGACTTTGTTAATTAGTGACTGGTTCCTTGAGCTTGATAGTTCAAGAAGTAAGGCAGCCATTGTCCCCAAGTCCCCCACCCCGTATATAAGGTCACATAAAAGTCATGGTGTTGATGTGCTGTTTGTAAGAGATGTGGGTGTTGACTCCAGGCAGCAAGCAGAGAGAGAAATTTGTTACAGGGAGCCCCCCAAATTTGAAGACTTTGATAGCACTTCTTTTGGAATACATTTATCATTAACTGAATTCCTTAGATAATATGTAATTTCTTGTAAATATGCACATTTTTTGTCATGGGTAACAGTGTCTTAATTATCTATCAAAAAGCAGGAGTTTCTTCATCTGAAAACTAATCTTTAGATGTGACATATCCTTTTAAACTATGGACAGCATTTGGTAAACTTCACAGTGCTTAAAATATATGTTTTGGAGTTTCTAGTGCAACCATTTAATTTTTTAAGACCCTGAAGCCTCTATTAAGTGTGAGTTTGATGAATTCTCCTTATTTATGTTGTCACCGTCCAAGGGCTGTGGCTGCTGTCCAGACTGAAAGTGGCTTCAGTGCTGCTGGCAGACCTCCAAGGATATTTTACGGGCCTTCCTGACTTCACGTAAAATGAGTGACTGACTACCTGTTGCAAAAGAACAGTTTGAACTTCCCTGACAGTCTTGGGTTTGTAGTGATGGAAACCAGAACCAATTGGCAGGGAGGGAGGGGAAGGACCACACCTGCCCCTGTCCGTCTGCTGAGAACAATTGCAGCCTGGGAGGAGACAAAGACATTTTTAAAAGGACCCTTCTGCACTATTGAAGCCCTGAGTTTGAGCATACAAATGTTTTACGGTATCAAGATAGATATTTTAATGTATATTCCATAACTGATAATTCTTCGGTTTAATAATCTAACAAATGTATAGACCAAGGAATGTCTGGAGCTTTAAGAGAAATGGCTGGATATTAGAAATACCCTTTTACTAATGTTAAAACTGAGTAACAGATTAAATAAACTTTGAAAACATTAATCATCTAGCTGTATAAAATAATGGTCACTGGAGCTTTGAATTAAAAAGACTTAAGATTTAGACATCTTTGGTTAAAAAGGAGGAATTCTGAGTAAACTCACAAGAGAATTCTGTGCTTCTTAATATCCTCACAAAGTGTCTGGGCAAAGATTCTGAGCATCAGATTTTTATAAGGTCTAGAGCTTTTGATTTCAGAACTATTTTATTGAAAGTATATTCAACGATACAGTAGGTGTACTTGCTGCTACCAGGTAACAGAATGTAGAAGTGAGCCTGAAGATTATAGTCATGTCAGCTTGGGTTCTTTGTTAACTGTTGTGGCCAAACCTTAAAACCGTTTGCTGATGTAAATGGATGTAAGTTATTTGGCGTTGGCAGTGGTGTCATTCTGCCCTTCCTTTCATTGCATTGTTGAAATACTGTCCCTCAGCTGCAGATGTTCATTAGGAACACTGCCTTTTGATGTTGGTGTGGGTGCCAAATGGTGCCTTCCCGGCCGTTTCAATCCATTACACTTACAGCGCTCTGAGGCCATGTCTACACAGGGCCACTGAGACGACTGAATTTCAGTTGGGCTGACACACCTTTGCCCTTCCTGCAGTATTAACGTAGCTTCTGAACAATCAGGGATGTAAAGAGGACAGTGCTAAAAGATCTGTCTTGTGTATGTGTGTTTTTGAAAAAAAGCTTTTCATGAACCTGGTGTATATTCTTTACCTTCCAAATATGAGTAATGTTTTCTTGAATTCAAAGGTCGCTGTGGCTAATGACCTGTATTCTGTGACGTACTCTGAATGAATATGTTTTGATTTGTAGCTTTAGACACTGGCAACATCTGGGCTGACCTTTCTATGTCATTCCTGAGATAATATATAAAAAGCCTTTTGTTGCATATGATTCTCTTCTTCTGGTTTCTGATTACCTCACCATTTAGGAGTAGTCATAGTAATGCCACATTGTTTGAGATTGTGTTACATTAGGCAGTCTCTTAAATAGTTGATCAAATATGTTTATTGAGTGCCAGCTTTTAATCATCAGCTCTGTGGGGTGTCACAAAGGATGAGATGACATAATTACTTCTGTCAAGGAATCCTGGGAGTAGTGAAGCATGGAGATTAGGAAGTATACAATCCTGGGGTGAAGCACTGGCCATATCCCTTACTGACTGTCACATCTTGGACAAAGTTATTGACTCCAGTTGGGGAGAAATCAGTGATGCCTACTTTGTAGGGCGTATATGATAGTTTTAGAGATCACAAGATTTCAAGGTGTGCAATGCTTCATTATATGACAAGAACTATGTATATGAATCCAGAAAAAAATTGTTTAGGCATAGTGCTCCCTTTTTGGAAGGACTTATGAAAGGATATTATGAGACTATGAATTCTTCAGTGATTAGAACTAAACCTAAGAAATCAGTTGCTAAATGGATGTGCACTATTGTGCTGGTGGGGAATACTTTAGAAAGAAGAGTGGTTTGATTATAAGATTGCAAGCTATTAGTAAAAGGATGCATCAAGGTTTAATGAATCCTTGGGAACATCCAATTTTGAGAAATTTCTTTAAGGGAAATACAAAACTTTCTTGCTTTGGCAAAAAAGTTTTAAAAAACACATAACCAGGAGAACACATTGAAGGTCCCCATCCCCCATTGCCTTGCAGTTGCTGAGCCTTGAAAGACCCCACCTTGCTTTTGCAACTCTGCTTTTGGATCCATTTGCTTGAGAATATAGGCTAATTGTCCCAGTTTGCTAAACATGGACTTGGTGATAGTTATTTGTGTAGTGCTTGGAGAACTACAATGATGAATCAAAATCAAGAGTTATTTTTTAAAAAATGAGCTATTTAATGCTCATCTTCCAGAACAGTCTTAAATGAGATCTGAGGTGTTTCCGCTATTTGTTATGGCTGATATTTCTGTAAATTACTAACTGGAATAAAACAGAGTAATTTCTATTATTATTCAAATGAGTCAGGCATAAGTGCCATTCTCTAGGAGCAGGAAGTAGTTTTGCCAGCCAGAGGCAAAAAATATTAAATAGGAGAATGAAGATTTTGTTTTAGGTAGCTAACAGCAGATAAACAGGTTATATAACACCAGTAATGATATCTTAATGACCACTGTATGGTTTGCGAGCTATGATATCAGTTAGTTTCCCATCGCTTATTCAGTAAACATTTAGTTATATTTGCTGTGTGCCAGGTACTTGGGGTGGATTGGTCACCAAGAATACAACATCTCTGTTTCCACGAAGTCTCTCGGCTAGTACTGTACAGGAATACAGCCATTACACATGCAAAGCACACACAGTCGTAATGACATATTTAGTTTAAAACTAAGGAAGGGAAGAGGGTGCTTTGAGAGTTTGTTAGGGGAAAACCCACTTTCCATTGGTGGTTGGGGAGGGGAGGAAGAAACATTTAAACAAGTATCAAATAGGAAGGACAGATGATACTCTTATTTTAAGTGATTTACTGTTAGGTTCAACAAACATTAAATGACAGCAAACATTTTGGTTTTCTTATGTCAAGAATCCTTGAATGAACCTTTACCTTGAGAAGGTAATTTAGCTTCAACAATTGTGCCAGAATTCGGATTATCATGTTAGAAACAGAGGCAGAATTTAAACGCTGCTGGGTCACAAGACAGGAAGAAAGTAACTATTTGTGAGATTCCCTTGAACTGGGCTTTGGAGATGAGTTTGCTTTTACATGATGGAGCAGGTAGAAGGGGTGATTCGGTCAGAGCAGGCACACTGAGCAGAATACATTTACTTAGGTTTGAGGAACAGGTTTAACGGTACCTGAGGAGGAGAGAGATCAGGAGAAACAGTACCAAAAGACCTGATTGTATAGGTCTTGAAGTAGAAATTGAGGCTGAGAAAAGTGAAGTGATTTAAGTAGGTGAACTGGGACCATGACTTAATTAGTTTGCTACATCTAGCATCGGGAAATATGCCAACAAATGGGCTCCTGTACCTTCTGCACTGACTTGAGTCTGACCAAAGTGGGGAGAGTACGTCTTGCGGGAGGAATGTAACTCCGATAATTGGAATCTCAAGTCTGGACTGGCCATGCCTGATACTCTGCAGGTTGTTTCTCTCTGTACCATTTGGAAAATTGGGTTTCTGACACCTTCCTCCATTGGTTTTGATAAATTTAAATAAAATAACATGAGAAGCAAGTAAACTGTAGGCACCCAGTGGGTGCTTGTAATAAATTCATCTTGTTATAATCTTAACATCCTGGAAGGCTGAAGCAGGAGGATTGCGAGTTAGATAGAGCTCAGGCTGGACAACTTGGCAAGATCTTGTCTCAATATAAGAATTTAAAAACTAAAAAGAAAAAAAATACTGGGGATGTGGTTCAATGTGAAGCCCCTGGGTTCAGTCCCCCAGTCCTGGGGAAAAAAGGTTCATCTTCAATAGGGATTTTTTTTTTTAAAAAAAAATGTTTGTTAAAAGTGCCCTGGGAATAGGACATCTAATATTCTGAATTCTGAGCTAGAGGATGAGAGTGGAAACAGAAGAAATTTAAAAATACTATAGTAGCCCCGCAGAAGCTTTTCCATGGTTGAGGAGAAAGTTTCTTTCCAACAGTTAAGAAATCCCCTGGTCCTCCTCCCCCACCAAAAGAAAAAAAGATTGTGAAAGACGGTAATGAATAAGAGTTTTAAAAAGGAGTCAGGCAGCTTAGGGAGGCAGAAATCACTGTGGTTGGGTTTAATGTCTGAAGAAGGCACGCAGGAGCAAGTGTTTGATCTAGACCTGCAGAGACTTGGGGTACATAGGTCAAGGAGGCTCTGTTTCCCCATAGGAGATGGACCTAGCTAAGGATTAGTTCTGAGAAGCACTAAAGGCTGGGTTTTTGGGCAGTCATATTAAATTTTTAACTATTAGGAGAGCATTTAGGAGAGGGGTGCTGTTCGAGACATTGGGAAATCATGTTTAAAGATGTTTAAGAGGGTGGTCAGTAATAGCAACTGAGCACATGACTGAGCAGGCTCTGTTTTTGAGACCAGCTGTGAGTTAGCAGAGGACACAGGTAGAGATCACTGAGTACTTAATGGGCATTTTGGTATTATGTAGCATCCGCCATAGAAGCTGGACAGAATAAAGGGTGAACAAAGGGATTTTTTTTGCTGTGTGAAAGATGGAGATGTAGAGGCTGGGAGAAGGGGGAGGCAGTTAAAACTAGCTTAGTGGCCAGCGAAGTCCTGGGAGAGTACCTTGCTCTGTGTCGTAGGAAGATTGGTATGTGAAGAAAGGATACTCTTGGGCTTTGGAGTCGAAAGATCTGGATTTAAGATTTGGCTCTGCTTCTAACTAAGTGAATTTATATATTACCCTTTTTGAACTGCAATAGTCTTAGAACAAGATAAGAGAATATATGTGAAGTGCATTGCAAATGAGAAGACTTTGCCTGTACTTTTATTAATAGATGTATAGCTGAACAGTTCTATGGAATTCAAATTTTGTGTACCAGAAGGAGTTTTAGGAATGAAACTGTGATAGATACTATAAAGCAGATAATTTTGGAAATAGGCACTTCCGATGGCTGTGGGTAAAGGTAAAATGGACACAGGAGAGATGTTACAGATGACAACCAGCCAGTGAGGCTAGATGGCAGGCCCAAACTGGAAGATGCGTGAGAGCGAAAGATTAAGTTGCAAACTTAGCAGGATAAACTAATCATGATGCTGTCATATGACGGCGAAATTAAGAGACAGGTTAGGTTGTAGAAAAGATTTGGACATACTGATATCTTAATTTATAGGTCAGTATTTTCCAAACTGCGGCTGATTAAATCAATTTAATTAAATTCTACAGATGTTAGAAAAGAAAAAAGAGGAAGAAAAAAGGAAGTAAAAAGAAAGAAGAAAGCAAAAAAAGGGAGGGATGAAAGGAGGAAGAAATGGAGTGAAATGGAACAGAATAGAAAGGAGTGTATTTTTAATATAGTGAGGGTAAATGTGTTTTGAGAAACTTGTTTCAGTCTGTGTAATTACGTTACGTAATTATGATAGAGAGTGTTCTATGACTCAAAGCAAAAGAATTTGACAGCTGCTGTCATTGAAGGAAGAATATAGGACTGGAGAGAGGATGAGGCACTCTGAGGTAGAGCAAGTATTTGAGAGTGGGGACAGTATCGAGCAAGGGGAGAAGTGACAGCAAAAATGCCCATGTAGCTGCTAAGCAGTCTGTTAGCTGCCTGAAGGTATTTAAAAAAAAAAAAAAAAAAAGGCAAAATTCTGACCATGCAATATGAACCTTAGAAAGGAAAAGAAAAGGTAACTGGGAGCCCCACATAACACGTAGGGCAAAAAGTGACTTCAGATGTCGTTGGCAGTGTAAGGACTGCTGGGACAGTGGGCGGCTGGAGGACTCTTGCCAGTGGAAGTCCGAGCTGACACTTGAAGGAAGGGCCTTAGCTCTGCAGAGGATACCGATGTATGAAACAGACACTCGTGACGGGTGCTGGGAGTGGCTGGAGGAAGCCCAGCCCAGAAGAGTAAGGCTCAGAGGCGGTAGTAGTCTGGAGTTTTGGATTCTTTCGATAAAGAGAGAGCATCATAAATTAAAGACAGTACTTTGTGGATCAATTTTCATACCCGGAAGTGTTTATGTTTTCATAATTGTGCTGTATCCCGAATGGTGTGTTGCCTACTATCAAAAAGTAGTATTGAACAAATAAAGGGAACCAGCGCTTAGGGACAGGAACAGTGAGGTTAGAAAACTGTAATAACGTGAAATGAAAAAAAGCTTGGAACAAATACTGTGTGGAGGTACAATTTTATTAAAAAGCTCCTCTTCCACTTTAGTCCATCACCAAGACTGGAAGACAGTAGGTTACATTTTATGTTGTCTGAGTTTTCTATGAGAACGTATTGCTTTATACTCAGTTGTAAAATAGAGCAGTAAAAAAGGGGATAGCAGTGCTTCTGTGGGTAAGAGTAGAAGGAAGGTGACCATCAAGTGGAAGCTGGATTCGTTTCCGAGGAGGAGCACAGTAACTGGTCAGCTCAGTAGTGAAATTCTGGGTCTTTGGAGTCAAAGGCCGAGGAAGGGCTGAGGTCCTGCAGTTGAAGAGCCGGATGGAAAGGAAGCTCTGTGGGGTGAAGGCTTCATGCATTGCAGGCGCAGCCAGGGAGGGGAAAAGTGGGGAAAGCCATTGCTGAGAATGACAGTACAAATTAACAACATTAAGGGCGCCCCCCACCCAGTGACTGTGTTTACAATGTGGGAAGGTAATTTTAAATACATTTTTGTTTTCTTGCATCAGTGGCCATGATATTTGTTTATTTAAAGAGTCTTTGTAATTGTATATAGCAGTCTTTTAATGCATGTGCTTGTCACAGATTAAATGTATTACTTTTATCAGATCAGCAAAGGAGTGGAAGGGGTTGAGACTGACTACTTTTTATAATATTCTTTTCACGTATTTCGTTTACAAGCGCCCACTTTGTTTACAGGAGATGCTTCCAATCACCGGTTAAATCAGAATTGCTCTATGAGAATTTGATTTAAGGTACAATCCACCAGGCTTAAAGATATGTTATCATGGGCATGAGATAATGTAAGTGTGTGCAGGCTCTTTGATTTGAGTTGATAATTATGTTTCTTAAGTATTTCCTTTTAGTGTTGTGGAGGTAGTATGTAATGTCAGCATTATAAACCCTGCATTTTGGACCATGATTCCTCTGCTTTTTCATGACCTTGAGCCAGTTACTTAATTTCTCCAGTGCTCAGCTTATTTATCTGTGAAACAAAGATAATAAAACCCACCTAATAGTGTTATTAGAAGGACAAAGTGAGGTAATTTATACAACTGTCTGGAACATAGTGAGCTCAGTAATTTTTCCCACTTTCTTTCTTTTTGCTCACAGCAGAGACACATACAATTAGTGTTGGCCTATTTTAGTCTACAAACCTGTGTCCTTCAGTGCTGAGAAATGTTCATATATTATTCATTTAATATTTTCTATGTTGTTTCATCTTGGGCTTTATGAAATTCTTATCCAGAAATTGAAATGATAATTTGATTTTTCTTTATATCTTTCTTCTTACTTTCTGAGACTATTTTTAGCCTTTCCCCAGATTTTCTGTTGAATTTTCTGTTTTGATAAAATCTTTAAAAAATTTTAAGAGCTCTTCATGGTTGTCTGAATGCCTCTTTTGTAGCTTCTTCATTTTTTTCCCTTGTTTTCTTGCTGCAATATCTTTCATATTGCTGAGAATTTTAGAAAGTTTCCCTTATTTCTTGTCTTTTTTTTCCTCTTGAGTTCTCTTATGTTTTAGTATCTCTTTTCATGTTTGGATTGTTTGATTTCGTGCCTCAAACGCCAATGCTCCTTGGCTGCCTGTCAGTATTTATGAGGGAGATGCTGAAAAAGCTGTGGGCAGCTCTGTGTGGGTGGACTTCACTCTGCAGGGTGCTTGTGTGGAGAACTGGGCTGTTATGTGAAGAGTGTCCACATCCATTCACTAGTCCTTATGTTTTCTTTGGGGTGGTCAGTTAAAAGAGAGACCAACATTTTGCCACCTGGAGGACGTAAGCCTGACTATTTTTCTCTGAGAGAAAAAATTTTCACAAGTAGGATTCCTTTATTCGCTTTATTTTCAGTAAGCTGCATCTGACTTCAACAGTGACTGTTGTTCTTTATGGCTCGACCTCTCCAGTTTAAAAAAAAATTCCAATCTTCTGTTTGGATGAAGGAGGATGAGAGGAGAGATACCCATAAGCTATCCTTTGGTAGCTTATAATTTGTGTGATCACACATCTTTGTGTGTGTGTGTGTGTGTGTGTGTGTGTGTGCGCTGCGTGTGTGAGGTTGAAGCTAGTGGTAAGCCAGCAAGTGTTAGCTCTAATTTTGGAGCAGACCAAAACCGATGGACTGCTTATCTCTTTGAGGGCTCATAATTGCTACAAAACAAAGTAGACTTTTGAAATCTTTTATCACATATATTTTAGTATAGAATTGTTGGGATAGAAAGAAGAGTTCTGAAAGGAAAAAGTAAATTGCTCTCGGGGTTCATCAAAGGCAGAACCCTAAAAGGACTGTCAAGGCCACTTGAAGGGCTTGAGGGTTCAAAGAGTTTAAGGCCAATCAATGATTTTTAAAGATGCTTTTCCAAATTTAGAGTTCTCAAAAGATTCCAGAGTGGCTGTGTTTCTTGAACTTAGAGACTGGTGGTTGTGTCAGTGACACTGTGAGCTAGTAGAGAAGTTTCATGAGTATTTTTTCAAAAGACCATGTCCAATACTTGTGGGGCAGTAGAATGTTTACTAGACATATTCACTTAATTCAGCTTTTATAAACTAACACTCTTACGTTCCATGTAGTTGACTAAAGAGTTGGAGGTAAAAGATAAATGCCTTCAGCAGCTTTGTAAACAATTCTAGACCACACTCTAAACTGTTTTTTGGTTACATTTGTAATCTTTACTCCTCTGGAATGGCACCCAAGGTAACCTTGAAAAGATGACTTAAGAGTTATTTATACCTTTCTCAGATTTTTCCTTTTATGTCTGTTGCTTAACTTACAAAGTTTAAAATTTAAATTTTTCATCAAAAAATCAGCTGTCACAATGAAGCCAAAAAGGAGACATTATGTGATACTCTTTGCAGATAAGAGATTGAAAGGAAGTTGGTTAACACCACTAGATTACAGTTTGAGGTCCTTCTGAGGTAAATTGGCTTTGGAATCAGAATTTAAATTACCAGTAAGACGCAATTAAGATAACTGGACACGCAGGCAATTCATTTGCTTCCTCATAAAAAGAATATTGTTATTGTTTGTACTTCACAGCCAAGTTAGATTCTAAGCATTGTTTTTTACAAGACAGACATTTCACATAGTGATTGACTTAGATGATTAGGAGAAGGTTTCTATCTAAATAAGGAACCTGTGAAATCACTTATTGGATTTTTCTAGGGATGTTTAGAGTAGGTACTTTTGCAGTCACTGGGAGGTAAATCAATACATTATCTTGAGCAATATTTTTGCTGTCTTGTGCAATAAGAGTATATCTATTACAAACAAACCTTGGACAATTAAATGGTTTTAATAATAAAACAAATATAGTTGGAGATATTTTAAGAAAATATAAATTATGCATGTGAAATTATTTTTATAATTTATGTATGTATTTATAAGCACCACACTTTTTGTTTGTGATCAGTGGGTTTATAATTACATAATTTTAAAATTTCCTCCACAAGAGATTCAAAATGATGACTTCACTGCTAATTTAGTTTTCACGAAGGAAGAAAACAATTTAAACCTGCCATTAGTTTAGTAGTGTAGATTGTGTATCTGATACTGTCTTCAGAATACTAGTGTTTTACTGACTTATGCTACTTGAACACTAGAACATCTCAGGAAAAATGTCTTGAAAGATTCCCTGATTTCCTTGAGATGATGCTAATATCTATTCTAGAGTATTCTAGAACATTCTAATAGTGTGCAGATGTTACTGGCTGGTAAAAGTCACATGTCCTAGAATTTGGGGCTACTGGAAGAAGATTAAAAAATAAAAATAATTGGTGTCTGTCCACATAGTTGCAAAAATATTTTGCCTGAAATTCATTCTGAAGTAATTCTCATTTGTATCTTAAAGCCACATCTATATAGATTTTAAGAATATATAAATTAGATTTTACAATGGTTTACATTTCCTTCAAAGCTCTGGTAGATATCAAGAATAAAATTAAATGCATTGAGAAATGATCTTTAAATGTGCATATGTATGCAATCTGTTGTATGAAGATTCTATTTTCTTTTTGGCATTGTTTTGTTGAACAACTTTTTACTTAATTTTCTATTAAACAAACATTATGCTTGTCATTATTTTTGTAAAAGTACATATAAGTTAGATGGATTACTATTGAAATGTAACTTCTTGGAATTTATAACCAATCATAAAATTCACAACTTTTCCAAAGGCTTATGCCAGACAGATCATTTACTATTTAAAAATGAAGCTCATTTTCTTAAATGGAATGTATTACTGTTGTTGCACCCAACTAAGTTTCCTAGATTTGAGAAATAGTTGATACATTGGAACCAACAGTTGACCATAGATTTAAATATGATACAAAAGGTTTAAAAATCTAAATTATCATTGTTTACAAAATATTGGCAAATTAGAGCTAAAGTCTTGGTGTTAGTGTATAATCTACTGTTTAAAAATAAACAGTGGAAATAATTGTAGAAACCCCTGGGTTTAGAAAAGCTTGTTGGTGGTTCTTCACATCCTACTAAAAAAGCAGGCTCTCTTTGCATATTAATCACTCTCTGAAAGGAAGCTTGCCTTATTTGCATTGTGCATGCACTAAGAAGTCCAATAGTACGCCTGAGAAAAAAATGGGGGATTGTAATTGTTGTTCTCAAAAGGGTTTTTATTCCATTCAAGTGGAAAAGCTGAATGCTGGAGAATTAGTGCAGTGTTTTGTGGAAGAAGAGTCCCTTTTGGCTACTCACTGCAGTTTATGTGGTGTGGTCCCTCTGTGTAAGGATTCTGAATGTTGGGGTGAAGAGGAATGTGACTTATCTTTCTATGATGCAGTCTGTGTTTTTGTAGATCTCTGTGATTTTGTAAGCATTTTCTCCTTGGTATCCATCCCAAAAGAGAAGGAAATTCTGGCAATATATGCAGTATTAGAAATCTCCAGAGAAGAATCGAAGATGGTCCAAGATTTCTGAATCTAATTTGCTTATGCTGGGGACATTGCAAGCATGAGGAATGCACAGTGCAAAAGTAAAAATAAAAATGCACATTTTAAAGAAACTATGAGATTTAGTTAGCTATGATTTGTCCCCAAATTGATTTTAAAAGATGTATTTGAAATTATCGTAATAATGATGGTATCTTATTCACTACATTGTGTTTTAAGACTCATTGGTTTAATGTAAACATCAAAAACAGACAGTAGAAATGTTCTTAATGTTACTGAGGCTTTCTTTTAATAAGATCTCAAATGATGAGCTACTTTTAACATGTTTATTCCCCCTGGTAAAACACACCTCATAAAACTTGGTCCTGGTCTGCTACTTCTAGCTATTCTAGTTGGCAGAAGCCATAGTAGTGCAGTTTCCAGAAGTTTGGCACATGTATTAGTTATTTTGCAGGTCTGTTACTCGAAAGTGTTTCAATATACTTTACCTGTTTTAAACATCATGGAAAGCATCTTATACAGAATACGGCTTTTCCAATTAGATTCAAATTTTTATAAGCAAATGTGCTATTATCTGTGTACAAATATTTTAACCAAATGATTGGGTGTAATCAGGGCTGACCATTGTTCGTAATGATTTTGTTAAATATGAGAAAGTAGTTGATGGAGTTAAAAAGGTCACGTTCAGGTTTTGCCAAAAGCCACTTGGCTTAGGTATATTTGGTTATCAGTGGATCTGCGTGTTATTGCCCACTTTAATGTTGTACAGATTTGATTATTTGAAAGTTGAACACAGATCCCTGGATATTGCCATTTCTATTTTATTCTAATTGCTTCTTGCTATAGTCTATGTGGAAATTGTGTTTACCTTGAGTTTTGGTATTCTGTAGACAATCAGTGTGTGTTTGAATTGCTGTCCTGAATAAGAGCTGGCAAGAAGTAGTTTGCAAAAGTAGCCTAGTAGACTAGCAGAACACCAGTAATACCAGCAACGGTAGCATCAGCATGATTTCTGCCATTCAAAAAGTTATAATAGGTTTTGTAATAAACTGTTTCAAAATAACATAGCTGTGATCTTTCTCTACGCTTTGTTATAGACATGACAAAAAAATTACGACAAATCTACTTATAAGCTTATGAACTTTTACTCTTGATTCATGAATCAGAGCAGCAACAGTTCTGTAAAATAAAATTAGAACTCTCATTGGGCAAGAGCAGAACAGTGGGCTTTGTAAGGTGGGAGCAAGGATACAGCAAGCTGAGGGAAAAGGATGATTGGGTAGCATCAGCTTTATCTAAATTACTGTTTCTGTAAGGGTTAAAGTAGATGGGACATTCTTACTGACCTGACTCAAGTAGGCTGAAATCTTCTGTTTTCAAGAAAAACTAGTCTGTTTTGGAACAATCTGCTTTTTTAAAGTTTCAGGTTGATCATAGGCCATTTTGTATGAGTGATTCCATTTTGGTTTGATTTTATCTGCTAGGGCTTTGTACACAAGATCAGTCCAAAATGATGGCCTCCCATAATTTTTGTGCAAAAGGCATATATCTTAGAGTTTAGAGTTAATAATTTTGAACTTTATTATTCAAATATGGAATAGGGTTGGGTGTGAAGGTCAGTAGAGAGAACGTGTGCTCTGGGTTCAATCCCGGTAATCTTTTTTCCCCAAATATGTATGTTTAATGCATTACACATTTTTAGAATTGTATAGATTTCAGAAATATGAAAAGCTATTTATCAATAGAAACAGTGAGGTTTAAAAAGTGATCATTTCCAAACTCAAAAAACAAATTTGACAAACTACAACACCTATTTGTGACAAAAGTACTTAACAAACCAGGAGTGGAAAGGATTTCCTTGACCAGATAAAGGACATGTATGAAAAATCCAGAGTTAACATTAAATAGCCAATAAGTCAGAGGCCCAGAGATGCTTCATCTCTTTAGTCATCAGGGAACTGGGAATCAAAGCCACAGTCAGATACTACTAAATACTTTTTTCAAGAGGGCAATAATGAAAAGACAGATGTTAAAGAGTGTCAACAGTGATTTGGGGAATTTGGAATCCTCATATACTGCTTCTGGGGAGAAATGGTCCAACCCTTATAGAAAAGCCTGGTAGTTCTTAAACAACATTGCCAGAAGTGCCAGTAGTTCTACTTTTCCCAGAGATAAAAACATAAAACTGTGAGCACTAATGTTCATGCAGCATTGTTAATAATAAAAACTGGAAAGAATCTGAATGCTGATCAGCTGATGAAAGGACAAAAAAAAGTGATATAGCCATACAGTGGAGTATTATTTGCAAATATAAAGGAATGAAATCATGATATGTACCATAACAAATGTGAGCCTTTATTCTGCATGTTGGTCTTACAAGATCCTTAATTGCTTTAGCCATTTGTTTCCTTGTAGCCATGAAGTTTTACTTCAACTCTTGTATTTATTAACATCATCCATTATTCTTATTAACTTTTAGGTTGTGTGCATTATACCTTTAAGAGGTTAGTAAAAATAATTTATTGGGTACTCTTGGAAAACCTATTGAAGGTAGGCATGATAGGATTACCCTTGAACACAATGAATAATACAGAACACCTGAATACACTTGTCTTCCATGAAAGGGAAGACATTTATATCTTTTGATTGGGGTAAATTTCACTTCTCTTTTTGTCAAACAATTACTTAGGATTGCAGAATATAGATCAGAGTCACCCTTTTTAGAGTTCAAATCCGAAGTGTTCCTCCAAGGCCCTATGTTAAAGGCTTAGACCCCAGCATGGCAATCATGGGAGATGTTGGAACCTTTAAGAGGTGGGTTCTCCTGGGAGGTCTTAGGATCACTGGAATATGCTCTCAAAGGGGATTGTGCCACCCTGGCCCTTTTTCTTTGCCTTTCACTTCGTAGCCCATGAGGTGATTGGTTTTATTTTGCTGCATGTTCCTGACCTAATGTGTTTTCCCTGTCACCACAATCTGAAAAGAATGGGTCTCCCTGTGTACTGAAACTGGCAAAACTGTGAGCCTAAATAAGGTTTTTCTATTTATAAGTTGGTTATCTGAGATATTACAGTGATATAGAGCTCTCTCAAATACTTGATAACTTTCACCTGGAATTTTGTTTTATTTTGTGTTACTGTGAATATCTTCCCTTCACTGCCACCATTTTTATAAATTTATTACTCATTCTTTATATATAGAGGAAGAGGGATTGATATGTTCCCCAAGATTTTATAATCCTTCATTTGTAAATTATAGAACAAAAATCTTTGTTGTTAGTCCTATTCATTATAAATTGGTACAGAAGATATATGGTTGCATTTTATTAGGCTCAATGGGTTTCAAACATTTTTCTTCTGAGATCGTAAGTAAAAGATTACTTAGATATTTATGTGGTGGTTAATATAAATGTGGTTAAGTAATTCTTCAGTGGCGGTAGCATTTATTGTGTTTAGCAAACACTATTGCTTTTTTAGAACAGTGGTAGAAAGCCTGTGATGGTACAGTTTTTCACTAAATGAGGAAAAATTCTTCACTAGTGGTGTTAAGGTAAATTAAAGTGCTCAGGATCAGAATGCTTTTTGAAGACCTGTGTTTTCCTGCTACCATCCCCAGAATTATTTGAAGAAACAATGGAGTTAATCCTTCAAATTCCTAAATTTCCCAGGGATTCATGACCTCTGAATTTGAAGGATCTTAGAAACAAAGCTTATCTTATTTAACTTGCTTCTTTACAGCAAAATTTGCAAACATTTCTGTTAAGAATTTGTTTTAGAAAATAAGGTATCTCAGACATACAGTTGGAAGTAAAGACAAAGATTATTTGTACTGTAATGAAATTGGTTGACTCCCATTAGGTAGCTCCCCTATTTTAGAACAAGTTTAATATTTATTGAACAAAAAACTCCTTAGTCCCTCCAATAAAAAGTAGTAAATAGAAGAAAGAAAAAAATCAGAGTTTTACGTGCTTTTCATCTTTTCAGACATGCTTATTTTATGACACAGGCTTTTCCAAGTCTATAGTACGATTTTTTTACCTCAAGAGTTTTGTAACTTATTTTGATTGGAAATTGTGATGCATTTTCTATAAGATGTCAAATGTGGTGGTTCTTTAGGGATGCAGCATAATCTGGGGATGTGTCTTAGTTACTTTTTATTAGTTGCTGGGACAGAATACACGACACCCAAAATGAAGGAAGGAAAGGTTTATTTCCTACAGTTCTTGGAGGTTTCAGTACATACTCAGTTGTCTCCAAGGCAGGGTGGCATGGCGGGGCTGCAGTACATAGCAGCCACAAACTGCAAGGTGCAAATCGGGGGGGGGGAGAGAGAGAGACAGAGAGAGAGAGACAGAGATCTTCCTGCCTGTACATCATATCCTGGCTCCACCCCTGGACGGGTTAAACATTCACACCACCAATCAGAGCGCTAGACAACAAACCAATCACAAATGCTAGATTTGGTGGAATTGCATGAGGCTTCGGGGGCCACTGACATAAACCATGACAGGATGCAAATCTTATTTTCAACAGTGCCTAGAAGAATGTCTTGTAAATGAATTCCCAGCAATTTCTCAGTTGACTCAGTGTCATTCTAAGCCCATATAGATAGCTTCATTCCTTCCTGTATTTTGTGTGTTTTAATGCTTTTGACTGAGAGGTAACATTTAAAAGAAGAATACATGTTATTAGATTAAGTTGCAAAAAGGATTCTAGCTGGGCATGACTGTGCACAGGTTTAGAGGCAGTAGGAAACAAGAACATTTGATCTTGAAAGTTAAGCTGCAGGTACTTTGCTCAACACTGGAGCCTGGGAATGACTTAAGGAAAGAGCACTTTGTTTGCAAAGTTAGATATGTTTCCTTTGTCATGAAGGTGGGAGAGATGGAGATCCAGAAACCTAGATGAAGAAGGGTTGGGGTTGCAGAGGTCCTGTGAGGTGGTGAGGTTGAATCTAAATTCTGATTATGATACTTAAAGGTGGGCACTGGTGCAACATTTACTTTAAAGGGACGATGGATGAAGTTGGTGACTGATTTGGGTATGCAAGAGGGGCAAGAAAGGAGATGTTTTGTATTTCGAGCTGGGGTCAGAGAAAGAATAAATGTCATTAGCAACAGAAAGAGGGAAAAGGAAGAGGGAGAATTGTTTTTCTGGTCATAGTTTGTGTTAGGTGACCTTGAGATCATCTTGAGGACCTTGAAGTTAATGTGGACTGTCTAGAAAAGCTTGGTAGATTCCTAGAAATAGGTATCTGAGAATTTTTATGAAAGATCAGATGAAGAGACAGATCTGCAGTCATTAAACACTGCCTGGTTCTCAGAGGATAAGTCTGATATTTAGAGAGCAGCAGAAGAGAACAAGGACAAAGCCTAACCAAACATTCACATTCTGAAGATGTTTTAGTATGTGACAGTTACTAAAAATGGCTACTGAGCTGGACGTGGTGGCACACCCTGTAATCCCAGCACTTGGGAGACAGAAGCAGAGGACTGCCATGAGTTTGAGCCTTGGGCTATACAGTGAGTTCAAGGCCAGCCTAAACCACACCGAGACCCTGTTTCAAAAAGAAAAAAAGAAAAGCTACTGAATCAGTTCAGCAAATTACTGTTTTGTGTAATTTCAAGGAATTGAAACTAGAGATGTCGTTTTATATCCTATTCTTGTCTTGAATTCATAGTATTTTTTAAAAAATTATTTACTCTGTCTCTGTTTTAATGGAGAAGTTTGCAGTTCACACTAATTTCTTGTTGGGGTTTTTATATTTCAATGCTGGTAGTAACATGAAAGATGAGAGATTATGTAACACTAATTGATATTAAATCCTCAAACATTTATGAAATTGTATTCTAGGATACTGGGAGAACTTGTAAATAAGACTCTTGGAGAGCTACAGAAAATGATCTTGAGAAATCATGAAATGAACAAAAATTCTAATTTTTTTCCCAAGTGGACAAAGAAAATAGATTCTTTTCTGGGGAAGATTGAGGTACTTAATACCCATCCTTGAAAAGTTTTAAGAATGGAATACTGAGCAATTCATATACAAACTCAAAGGAGAGAGCCAGTGTCTAATGCAGGTTCATTAAGGACAGGTTATATCAGATAACAATTCTCTCTGCTAGAATTTCTAGACCAAAAATGAAGTTTATAGTGCTTTATCATGATAGTTAAATGAAGAATAATATCTTAGTGCATTCTTTACTTAGAAGGAACTTTGTTCACATTTTAAGGATTTGTGTTATGTATTTTTATTGTTTATATTTAAGGTGTACAATCTAATATTTTGATATACATAGTGAAGTAATTATTATAGTCAAACAGTTTAATATTTCCATCATCTCTCAGAGGTACTTTCTTTTTTGTGGTAAGGGTATCTACAATTTATTTGCTTAGCAAATACTCTTTGTCTTAGTTACTTTTCTTTCATTGCTGAGACAAAATACCTGATGCCCAAAATTAAGGAAGGAAAGGTTTATTTAGCTCACAGTTTGTGGAGGTTTCAGTCCATAATCACCTGGCTCTAAGAGTGGCACATGGCAGAGGGCAACAGTTTATGGTGGTAGAAAACAGCAAAAGCAACAAGAGCAAAAAGGGAGGAGTGTGAGAGAAGATTCGTTCTGTCCTTTATACTGCATGTAGGTTACCCATCCTAGCACTGACACCCATAATCCCAGCATTGGACCATGAATCAGTCACAAACTCTAGAAGCCGGCCCCCATGACTTCATGAGGCTTTGGGGGAACATCTAGACACAAACCATAACATTCTTAGATATAGTCGTCATGATGCACATTAGATTTCTACACTTATTTATTCATCTTACATAATTTAAACTTTGTACCTTGTGAGCCTTTTGACTACATCTTCCCATTATTCCACTAACTTGCCTCAGTAGCCATCATTCTGGTTCCATGTATTATTATTTTTTAAAGATTCTGCTTATGAAACCATGCATTAATTTTATTTTGTTTGACCAATTTCATTTCTCAAAATGCCTCACCAGTTTACTTCTGTTGCCAAAAATATCCATATCTTCTTTTTTAAGGTTCAGTAACATTCTATTGTGTTAATATACATATCACAATTTCTTTATCCATTTATCTCTTGATAGACACTTAGGTGATTTCCATATCTTGGCTATCATGAATGCCAGTACAGTGAACATAGCAGGTTATGATTTCATTTCCTTTTGGCGTATACCCACAAGAAGTATTGTTGGGTTCTATGACAATTCAGATTTTAATTTTTTAGGTTTCTTTGTTCTGTTTTTCACAAAGGTTTCACTAATCTACTTTCCCACCAACATCATACAAGGGCCATTCCTCCCAACATAATGATTATTACCTCTTCTCTTTTTGACAAAATCATCCCATAAGAAGTAATGTGATAGTATTTCCTTGATGATTGGTGAGGTTGATTGAACACTTTTTTATATTTTTATATAGTACTTGACCATGTTTCTGAAGAAATGTTTATTCTAGTCCTCTGTTCACCTGTAAGCTTTTCTTTTGCTATTGAACGCATGGTGTATTTTGGATATTAACTGCTTGTCAGATTTCTGGTCCACAAATATTGTCTCCCAATCCATAGGCTTCATTTTGTTTTGCTGATTGTTTTCTGTGCTGTGAAGGAGCTTTTTAATTTGGTATTATACCATTCATTTATATTTACTTTTTGTTATGTTTTAGTTCTGCAGTGCACCACAAAGCATGGAAAGATTTGATTGGAAGGTGATTAGAGCTGTCTTGCTTTTGGGAGGTGGGATATGGTTGGCATATCCCACCTCCCAAAAGCGAGAGATGGGTTACTGGGGGCATAACCTGGGGTTGTGTCTCCGTTTCCCCCTCCTTGCCTCACACTGCTCTGGCTGCCATGAGGTGAGCAGCTTTCCTCTGCTGCGCCCTTCCATTGTGCTGCTTCGGCCTGGGACCAGCTGACCATGCAGGGACTGAAACTTCTAACATACAAGCAAAAATATCTTTCTCTTCTTTAAATTGCAGTTGTTTGGTATCATGTTCCACCAATGATGATAATGACTAAGACACTTTAGTAGACTGTGCTTTTGGTGGACTATCCAAAACAAAACAAAAACAAAACAAAACAAAGCAAAACACAAAAGAAAACTACATGAAATCTGGAGCTTTTCCTGTTTTATTTCAGGAATTTTAGGATTGCAGGTTTTACTTTTAGAACTTTAATTCGCTTTAAGTTGATCTTTATGGATGGTGTAAGATACAGATTCATTTGATTCTTCTGCATGTGAATGTCTAGTTTTCCACTCATTTACTGAAGAGACTATTCTTTCCCCTGTGTGTCTTCTTGATGCCTTTGTTGAAAATTAATTGACTGTATCTTTGGGTTTGGTTCTGAGTCTCTTAATATTGAGTGTCCTTTAACAAATTATTGTAGTAATAATTATTCTTAGTAGTCTTGTATTTTAACCTTTATTTTAGAAATAAAAGTAACTTACACACCATCATTACTGTGTGAGTACTCTGAATTTGACTGTGTATTTACTGTTACCAATGAATTTTTAAAGTTTAAATATTTCTGAGTTGTTAGTGTTATATCATTTCTCTTCCATTGGATGAACTGCTTTTAACAGTTTTTGAAAGGTAGGTCTAGTGATGATGAAGTCCTTTATCTTTTGTCTGGAAATGTTTTTATCTTTCTCTTATTTGTAGAGCATTGCTGGGTATTGTGTTCTTGGCTGATCTTTTCTCTTTCAGGACTTTAAAGTTATCATCTAGTCACTTGTTGAGTTAAATGTTTATGTTGAAAAGTCTATTGATCCTTTTTTGGGGGTTCCTTGATACACGATGAGTCTCTTATCTTTTGCTGCTCTTAAAATCCTCTCGTTTTGATGTTTGACAGTTTGGTTACAGTGCACGTTGTAGTATTCTTTGGGTTGATCTATCTTGGGATATTTTTAGTTATATGATTCCTAATGTTTGTATCTTCCCTAGATTTGGGAAATTTTCTTTAATTTAGGCTTTTGCCCCTCTCTGTTTCTCTTTTATTTTCTGGAACTCCCATAATTTGCATATTCATATTCATGATAATGTCTCATTGAGCCTTCATGCTTTCTCTGTTTTTCTTTTTTTTTGTTTGTTTGTTTGTTCAACTAATTGGCTAATTTCAAATGATCCACCTTCAAGTTTGATGATTCTCTCCGCTCCTTCAAGATTACTGTTGAAGTTCTCTATTACTTTTTTCAGATCTGTCATTATTTTCTTTAGCTTAGGCTATCTGTTTGGTTCTTTTTAATAGTTGCTATAATTTTTAATTAAACTACTTTTGTTCATACCTTCTTTTTCCAGTTTCATTTAGTTGTGCATTTGTCCTTTCTTACATCTCATTGAGCTTCTGTAAAGTGATTATTTTGGATTTTTTTGAGGCATTTTATAGGTCTTTACTCTTTTGGTTGCTGCAACCTTTTGGTGGTATCATATTTGCCCAATTCTGAGCTACCTATGCAGCCTTATTTAGGTGTTTGTGCATTTGAAGTATGTACCTCTTGCAGTTTTTATGTGTGTCTTTGAGTACTTCTCCATTAGGTTGAGGCTAATGGAATTGCTTCTGAATCACAGTCAAGTGGGGTTGGAGCTGAGTCATACAGCTTTTGGTGTATACTTAGTGAGCTGCATAGCTCTGGGCCTACTTCCAGGGGCTCCACTGGACGTGGATTCAGTTGGGCCTACTTCCAGGGGCTCCACTGGACGTGGATTCAGTTGGGCCCCCAGGTGAATTATATGGTTTCTAGTACCCTTAGTCCAGAGGACTGGTATTGGGATGGAGGTTGGCTTCAGGGTCCGCAGACAGTGAGCTTGTTCCATTTGCAGATAAATGTGCATGCTGAGTATGAAGGCTCTGGCTGGGTTACTGAGTGGGCTTCTGAGTAGGCATAATTTTGTTCTGATCAATGATGGACAAAGGCTAGGAGAGAGTTAGAGAGATGCTCCAGGTTCTGTAACTGTAACTGAGGTAAGAGAGTCCTACCCAAGTGACTCTGCTCCTCTATTTTGTGCCATTGGAAGGACTAAACTCTGAACACTGCTAGCAAGAACTCCCAAGGACTCTATGTTCTACAGTCAGCACCAAAAAAGGCGTCAGTGGGTATAACTCCTCCAGCTCCCAGGAAGATGGTTCTGATAATAGGACCAAGAACAAGCCAGGCTCTGTCTGAGTCCACAGGCAAATGTGAGCCAATGTTGGGTCTGAACCCAGCTCTGTGGTCTGTGAGCCCACTATTTGGGCACAGTTTTGCCTTCTCAGAAGGCCTTCCTACGTCTTGGACTATACTGAGGTTTTGCAACCTCTTACCTGGATCTCAAGGCTCTCAAAAAGGTACATTTGCCTGTGAAGTTACTGTTTTGTAGGGAAGATTCTGGTGGGACCATGCTATTTGGCCAAATTACTGATACTCTCTTATGTTTTCTTGTTCAACTTTTAAGCCAGTATTTTAGTTAGAATGTCATATAGATGACATAGATTGGAATCAAGGGTTAATCCTATCAAGCAATGTCTTGGTTGGTTACTTTTCTCATGTTGCTGAGACAAAATACCTGACACCCAAACTGAGGGAAGGAGAGGTTTATTTAGCTTAAAGTTCTTGGAGGGTTCAGCCTTTACTCAGCTGGTTCCAAGGCAGGGTGACTAAAGGGCAGCTATTTATGGCAGCCACAAGCCACAAGCTGGAAAAGGGCAAAAGGGAAGGAACACTCCTCCTTCCCTCCCTTATATTGCATGCCAGCTACCCACCCCTGGGCAGGTGTAGGAATCACACTGTCAGTCCTAGTACTAGACAGTGAACCAGACACAAACACTAGATTCAGCTGCCTCCATGATTGCATGAGGCTTTGGGGGGGACACCCAGACACAAACCATAACAGGCAGCAATATCTCAGTAAACTGGATTAATGAGCTAAATTTAACATGATGTAATTTCACAGGAATAAAAGCAAAATTCACACTTAGAGCCTAAAATGTGTTATGGCATTCTCTTCTACCTTTCCTTGTCTCTTTTCACAACCTTGAGCAGAGTTAATTACTCCTTTTTGTGTCCCATCATTAGCACCATACACTTAATCTTATTGGAGCTCTTTTCACATTGCACCATTCTTATGTTCTGAAACACTCCACCCGGCATTGCCAACAGCTCCAGGACTGGGTTGGTTCCTTGTTATTTCCTCACTCTGTTCTCCCCACAACATATCTAAGAGGTCAGACACAAATGGCCACATATTTTATGATTCTGTTTTTCTTTTCTGTGGTGTTAAGGAACAAACTCAGGGGTTTGAAAGTGCTAGGCAAGTGCTCTACCCCTGGGTTACTCCCTCCTTCAGGACATAACTGATTGCATCAAACAATTTAGTGGCAGCACCTTGGACAAAATTTAGTGTCCTCACCTGGGGCAAATGGCTTGAATGTTAGAATTGATGAGATTCCCCATACCGAGATGTGACAGTTATGACGAGTCATATCCAGTAACTGATCCTTCGCTACTAACCAGTAAGTGAGATGAAAAGTAAAAAGCCAACAGAACTAAAACAGACAAACAAAAATGACTCCAGTGGGCAGGTATCTTAGAGTTTATTGAGTTTACCTGAACTATTTTATACCTAAGAAATGAAGTGAGATAGAAAGAAGGGAGATGACCTTGCCAGGTTCACATAGACACTCACTCTGCACTGGGACTCAAAACTCTTAATTTTACTCTCTCACTGTGAATGTTTGTATATTTTATTTATATGAAAAAAATTTTGTCAGTAACATTAGACATCTTTCATACTGTCATCAGTTAGTAATTATGTGTGATAAAAGATTTTTATGATTAACAATATTGTCAGTAAAAGCTGATACCATAATTTTTCATTTCCTTTTGTGATGAGTAGTTTAATCATTTACTTCTGTTTGTTGCCTCATTTATAGAAGTTTAAAAAGAGAAATACTCATTTTATTTAACTTTATTAAGTCTTTAAGGCATTAAGTATATTTCAACATTATTTTTAGTGTCAAAACATCTTTTATGTAAACTGTGTTGTTATTGTGAATGTCTTGGGAGTAGGGTGGGGAAGGAGTAGTGTAGAAAATTGGGAAGGGGGTTGTGAAGGAGAAGGGTCATCATCTATATTCTTATGTGACAACTGCAATGTCTTGAAGGTATCATTTCTTAAGGAAGCCTTTTTCTTCATATGAGGGTTTTTTAAACCATACTTTTCAATCAAAACGTCAAAATTGTTACAAAGTATGGTGCAAGTGAGTTTATAATCATAAGCACAAATTCCATGATTACCGTCTGCCATCTGTAGAAAGAACCGGTTTTATATCTTCTGTGCATTTTTGTGGATGATTGCTACAATATTGTTAATATGCTTTTGCACTTTAATTTTTAATACTTTTAATTATTTGAAAAGGTAACAGTCACATGGTGAAGATGAAAAGCATAAAAATGTTTACAGTGGGAAACTTCCTCAAAACACAGAAAAGCTTTTTACTTCTATTTATGTCTTCTAGAAAATTCTTCATATTGATACATAAACAAATACAAAAATATTTTCCACTCCTTTATATGAAAATGTATACTGCTATTACTTGATTTATCAACTGTAGTCATTATTTATTGATTTCTTTTTTCTTTTGTACTGGGAATCGAGCTCAGAACCTTGCACTTGCCAGGCAGGTGTGTATGCCATTGAGTTGAGCAAGCTCCCCCTCTTATCAATGTATCATTTAGATAAAAGAAGTAGCTATCCTGGTGTAACCCTCCTTTACTAAACTCCCATCACTCAGAACTGTTCTGCTGCTTTTTAGAATTCCTCTGTGATTTAAATTTTTCACTATACGCCACTAATAGTTTTCTTTTTGTGTCATCAGCTCTAGATGACAGCTCTTGATTCCTCATTTTTTAAAATGAGGTTGATAGCAGCCCTCCCTTTTATGTTCTTCCAATTTATAGCATCCCTTTATAATTTTTCATAGCGCCTGTGTTTTGTTCTTTACCCATAATTAAACCATAAGTGACTTCTTTAGAGCTTAAAATTTAAAAGTAGAAAATCAATAGTTTTACATTATAATGACAAATAAATATTAGTTACTGAGAAGCCAAAGGTATTGGAATATTTGCTTTTGTATACAGATTGATTAAAGATTTTACTAGTCTCTTATTTCTTTATTTGTGTTTATCACATCCTTAAGTTTATCCAGTGTCTTCAGGTCTCATGATGCTTCAGGGTAGTATCAGATTTGTGGAATCTCTTCTGTGACAGGGAGTCCCTGATTTCTTTGTCGGTCTGTTGCTTCTTTTGGGGTTGACTGACCCTGGATCAGCTACACAGCTGTCAGCAGGCATAACCTTTGTTGCTTTTCTTGGCTGAATCCAGTTTTTGGAATTTAATGTCTTTTTCTTCCTGGTTTGCCATATAACTTTGATTGAACAAATATTCTAGTAATTCCCTAAGAAGAGAGATCGAAGGGCAAACTTTATGCATTATTTGTCCACACATGTACGATAGTAACTTTATTTTCCTGATGTATGTCTGATAATGTCTTTATTCTACCCTACAGATTATGGGTTTGACCAGAATTGACTTCTAGACCAAAAATAACTTCCCTATTGTAAATAAATGAAAGGCATTTTTCATTATCTTTTACCTTATGTGATTCTGATGCGAAATCCGATGCCTATCTTATTTTCATTTATGTACATGGCTTCATTTTGCTGTCTGGAAGATTATAGGGTCTTTTCAGTCCTTGGTGTTCTGAACATTTTAACACAATCTGAAAAATTCATTTTTTCTGGTTATGTGGTAACTCTTTTCAAAGAGAGGATTTATATGCTTTATTTTGATAAATATTCTTGTTTTAGTCTGAGGTTCAGATACCTGACAATTTAGTTCTTGGCTGTGGGACGATGGGGAAGAGGAAGTAGCATTCTGGTCTGTGACTTTTCGTTTGTGCTGGTTTTTGTCAGTCATACATCATCTTCAGAATTCCTGGCATTTCTGCCTCTCATGTCTGTCTGGATTTCTTCAGGGTAAGTCAGCCCTTTTTTCTGGGCTGAAGCTCCCCCAAAAGCATATTTTCTGCTGGTCTTCCTGCTTGTTTAGGCCCAGTTTTCTAGAAATCTGTTCTATTCTTTTATGTCAATGATTCCCTTCCCGATCTCTGCTCTTGTGCTTTTATGCTGTCTCTATCCCTGTAGTGTAACTGTAATGGGAATTTGGATGGGGAAGGAAATAAACTCATATGTTTAGTCATCCCAGAGTTTGAAAAGCTCAATTGAATCCCAGGCTTGATAGGACCACCTGGCAGTCTTGCCTCAGTGATCACTCACTCATCTTTCTCTGCAGCTTGGAGCTTGGCACATTGTGTAAACACTGAATAAATGACTGCTGAATTATAGCAGGGATTGTGTTTAGGAATGATAACCTCTTTGTATTCAACTTTGGTCGGACTTTTATTAATAGAATAAATCCTAAATTGTGCTCCCTCACCTCTACCCATGAAATACTTAAACATTAAAAGGATGTTTGAAAAATAATGAGATTTTATGGTGAATCTGATGTCCCTCCACCTTACTTTAACAGAACTGCCAACTTTAGTGGTGTCATTTTATGTATTCTAGCTGAAAAATGAGTAGCTCTTCTCAGTATTCTTTGAATTGCCTAGTTTGTCCTAGCGATTAGAAAGCTGCTAAAAGTTGATACTCTATTGTAATATAAGCTAAGCTGAATTTTAACTAACATAAGAATATTATGGTGGCATAAACTAGTATTTACAAGAGCGTTTTACGTACTGTAAAGCATTTTACGTACTGTAAAGCACTGTATGTTTGAGATTTTGGGGTATTACAATGGAGACCTGCCAGAATTGTTTTCTAAGCTTTGCTATTTTGAGCTGAGATTAGTACACTAATTAGCATGCTGCTGCCATCTATTTTTGTATTTTAAATGGAGAAGGAGTGCTTTTGTAATAATGGAGTTGTGCACCTTAAATAGCAATAATGGAGATGAAACAGCTCTGCATAATATATGATTAATTTCACATTTATTTGTCTAGTGTAGACAAAAATATAGAGGAAAATATCAAGGGAAATAGAAAGCACTGAAGCCACATCTCAAATATAAATGTAATATGGCTCCACTGGTAGAAATCTACTGACCCATATCTGGTTCTGTTTGGCCAGCTCTACTGAAGTAATCAATCAGCCCTGCCTCTCTGAGTGGAAATGTGGTAAAGCCTGACCACCGAGGGGCTGAGACACTGAGTGATCCTTGAACATAAGAATCCTGTCCTTTGTGCAAGTGAGAAATCTATCTTCTTTCCCATTGTCTACTATTTTGATTTTTTTTCATTATATACTGAATTGATGTGGTAGAAAAAAGAATATGATTAATTTATAATGTATTCATAACTTTAAATTCACTTCCAATTTTTGTCTGTTTTTGTACACTTTGCATAGGTGAAGCAGTGTACACAACAGGCTGTTCTGCTTTTCTTACTTAGCATTATTTTATATCTAATTCATAAAATTGTGTGCTTTCATATGCACTGTCTTCTGTAAGGAGGTGAGAATACTTAACATGAGATCTATTGTAAAGTTTTTCAGTATACAGTAGAATATTACTAACTCTAGCATGAAAGCTGTACAGGAGATCTCTAGAACTTGATCACCTTGTAGAACTGAAACTTCATATGTGCTGTTTTCCAACAAGATAAAGTATTTGAAATGCCATTATGCCAAAATATACTGAACCTTTCATCATTATAAGTTGTCTTAATTCTATTTATTTATTTATTCTTAGAAAGGATAATAAGATCGGCATCTTTATTTAAAGATCTTTTGGCTTGTTTTCCTACCATATATCCTCAAAGTGGAATTATCAGGCCAGCCTCCTCAGCCTAATCATTTTACAGTGCTTTTTAGGGGGGAGATTCTTCCAACCCAAGAGCAGCCATTTTTGGTAAGGACAACACAGATCAAGTTGGCAACGGCAAGACCTGTGGCAAAGATTCCTTTTCTAACTTAGTTTCCAATCCTACAGTGAGCCAAGCACAGAATCTGGCAAGAAAAAGGTCCAGGGCTTGAGAAGCTTGGGTAGGATGTCAGGATGAGAGGTTTTGGGGACATGCTAGGATGAAGTAGCCACCATTCGCACACTTTCTTGGGCTACCTCCAGTTTATGCACAAATAAATCTGAAAAAAAAAGATAATTACTCTTTCAGAGAATAGGTTTTGAGAAGCACTGATAGGGTCACAGAAATGATTATTTTGGGAAAATAGCTACTCAGAGTACTTTGTTTCCACTAATGTCAAACATAAAAACTAATGGTAATGAAAACGAAGACACATTAATTAATTACATAGCATTTTAATTCACAGGAAGTAGACTTACATGTGTTGCCATGGTCCTTGTTTTTAGAGGGTGAATTTTCAAAGGAGAGGTTAATGAGACCATGTAAAATGTCATATAATGCGAATGTTTTTGTGTTCTTTGGTAAAACTGTTTTTGGAACATGGCCTATTACTTTGTTGCCTTTTCTAAAGGTTCAAATGATAAACTTATTAGAATTCGGATATAGGAAAAAGTTGATTTTTTGTGTGTAAAGGGTCATTTGTTGTATTACGCAGTAAAGTGTAGCTGTATGTAAGCCCTGCTTCTCCTGGCTGTAGGATAAATGGCACGTAAATGAATGAGTCAAAAGGGAGTTAAAACATAAAGGAATTATTTAGAGCTGCTCGTTTCTGGAATGTCTCTCCTAAGAACTATAATTAAATTAAGTAATAAAGAAGTTATCTCTATCAAGGATTATTTTGGAGTCTAAGGCAGTATAATATGGTAGTTAATTGATGCTTCTGTTTCTAACGGTACGGCTTTGTGAATATTTTCATGTTCCTATGAAGGCCTAAACATGAGGGTTTTTTCCTCTGAATATTCCTTGCTTCTTTCTAGATCCTTTCTACGGCCCGCTAGGCAGTGGGCTGCTCTGCCTGACCTTGGTCTGCAGGTCCAGGGAAGGAAATGGTGGTTCCTGTGCTCAGCAGAGGGCTGCACTGGGATTAGACTTCAGGATTAGGTGCCACAGTCATTAAATGTTAAGAGACTAGCAGGGCTCAACCTCAACAAGGAGGTCCAGAGAGGAAAAGGGCTTCTGGCTTCTGCTACTTCAAAAAACGTGTGCATGGCATCATTTGATGGCACATCCAGGCTCCTTTCACGTGCCATGGGTATTTTCACCAGGAAGGGCAGGACATTGCCATGTACTTTTACTGGACCTTTGCTGATTTGCCAAGGCAAAAGCCTGTAGATCAGAGACCCACACAAGGTGGGATGTAAGAGATCTGTGGGAAAGTAGACTCTGAGGATAGATGGCAGAGAAATGGGAGCTTCTAATCAGTTCTTCAGACTTTTATATTCTTTCATTATGAATGTGATAGTGGAAATGTTTAGTCTTTCTGCTCTACTAATAAATCGTGGTATATGGTAGTTAGAAAAAAGATCCTAGTTATGAGAGTATTACTGGATGTCTAATTTTCCATGAATATTTTCTTCACCTCCCTCCTCCAGCCCCAGCTCTGGCCTTATCTGCTCTTCTTGTACCCACTGCCATTTAAAATATGGGCGCTTACTATTTTCCAAACACTGCTGTACACTAAGACACTTTTATTTTCTCCCGGCTTAAATTGCTGATTTTTAGCCAAAAGCTCAAAGCCACTATCAACTCTACTCTTGCAGTGGATTCTGAATGCCTTTCAGCCACACGAAATTGAACTGTGGGCACCCCAGTCTCTACTTTCACATCCAGGACTTCACTGTCTGGGGAATGATCCCTTTGTAAGGTCAGTGCCTATTGAACGTTAAGATTCTGCCAAATAAATAAAATAATATGTTTATTTAAAAACTAGGCTGAATAGGCTTCTCTATACCTCAGCAACACATGAACAGTATATACTTGTTCTTGGTGGATCAAGCCCAAAATAAAAATAAACCCTCTATATTGCAGATCCTGATCACATTACCAATGAGGTTCTGTACCCTTACCTCCTTTAATGGATATATTTATGGAAAACCATCAGATTGATAAGAAACAGATATTCAACATGGGAGAGGATTAAAAACCTATAGTGTGATTAATATTACAGACTTCCGTTGGGTATTATACAGAATACTAATTTTGTTGTCCTGGTGATTATGTAAAAAAAAATTCTATCAAGAGTTTAATTCTAAGTGAGAAATATAGTTAGAAATAAATCTTAAGATTTATTTTGTAGCTGCACCAAAAGCTCACATTAGTAACTTTTATTCTATTGTTTCATTGAGAGGGGGAAAATTTATCAGTAAAGTTTTTTTAAATGGATGATGCTTTCAAGAATATTAACAATTTTTTTTAACCATACTCCTTTCTAGAGAATCCTGAAAATATATATAATTGATTATTTCATTTCCTTTTTTGTTTTGTAATTCTCTGAGTAGTTGGTTTCAAATTAGGAAGCAATTGAGTTTGTCTGAATTTCAGATTTTGCAGAAAAATTCTTTTTCTAAACAAAATATTAGAAGAATCTGAATAATTCAGATTTCCTCCAACTTAGAGGAAAGGAGGTCCCCCATGGATATTGTCTGATTCATTACAAATTGCAGCTTTAGAATTTAGAAAATTGTGCTATAAATCATGATGTCATTTCCAGGTAATCACATTTGGGCAATGTCTCCCCTGAGAGCGTGTGGTTGTCACAACAGCTGCGTCATTTGTAGAGCTGTAGGAGAGAGGTTCAGGCAGATCTGAATCGTAGCGTGACAAGTGTGTTGCCTGGACACATTTTTGTTGTTACTGCTCACTGGAAGAAATAAAGTTTATTTAAACCAAAATAGCAGCTTACATGTCAAGACAGTTTATTCAAATTAACTCATGTTTAGGCACTATGGCAGTTGGTTATCTTGGTACATTTTCTTTCATAAAATAAAGTCAAAAGGCTGAAGTCTCAGATAAATAAGAGAAAGGAAAGAGATTGGAAATTGGAGGTTGGCTTGTCCTATCATTCTGCCACTAATTAATTAGTGGTGACCTAACATCACTCTCTGAACAATGCCTTATTCATTCTGCAAATACTCTCTGTGTGTCTATCATGTGCCCGTGCACCTGGCACTTTGCTAGGTGATGGGAATAATGTAATGAGTGAAAGACAAGCAGTCCTTGATCTCATGGAGTTGATAATTTGGAAGGAAAGCCAGACACAAAACAGATAATCATGTGAATCATACAACTGTAGTCATACTTTGAACAGAAAGCATATAGAGCTAAGTAGCAAAATTGGAATAATACTGCCTTCTTTTCAAGGCCTTGACACGTAAAAAGCACAGTAAATGGTGCTAATGATTGTTAAAAGTGTTATTAGCATTATTATGATGTCATCCCAAACCAAAACATGAGCACCTGTAGACAGACAGTACAGACAATTAAATGTGTGCTGCGAGATGAACTAATGAAACAGTGAATTCAAGTACAGGATGTGTAAGATGAGGTCCCATGGTGAAAATAAAAACCACCCAAGGTACACAAGGCACCCACCAGGAGTGGCCATTACCTTGATGAGTTTTTGACTGTTCCATGGTAAAGCTCTGTTCCAGCAAGGGTGTTAGATCCAGGTTACTGCCAGAAGGTGAGTTCTAGGAGTTAGCTTTAAAAAGCTGCTTTTGAGTTACACTCTTCAGCTTTTGGGGGCAACCCTACACAACCCTATATACATGCATACATACATGTACATGCACGCACACATGTCTACATGTATATGTGTATAACTGTATGTGTGTACTTGTGATTTCCTCTGCGGGACCTGCTATGTAAATAATACAATCTTTTGCTTGCCTGGGCTGTACTGAGTGAAGAGGAATTGTCTTGGACCACAAATAACTGCATACATCTGTGCTTAATGTACAAATATTAAATAACAAATATTTATTTTTATATATTTTTATAAAATTAGAAAAAGAGGGCAGATTATAGATTGGACAAGCCTGCTTAATTTGTAATTAATTATAGGAAAGAAAGAGTTTTCCCAGGCCTTCACCCTACAGTTAGAAATGAGGCTACCTTAAATCTGGAAATAGAAATTCTCTAAAGAGTTCACCTAGAAATGAAATACTCTGTGAGCCCTCAGGTTAGTTTCCAGAATATCCATTCTGTGTGTAGCTCTGCCGTTTTGGTATAGCAGGATGATAAGAGGAAACAGTGTCCCAGCTGTTCTAGGTCCAAAGTGGTGACCTCATTATACTAGTGCATACCTCACACAGCCATTGTGGAGAGAAAGCATGTTGACTCTTTGCTGATGAAAAGGAGCATTTTCTGCAGCAAAGACACTATTTTGGGAATGCTTGCCCTATTTCAAGAAAGAAGTGGATGGAAGAGAACTGAATTCTGTAGCCAAATTACATGGAATGCTGTGTGTAGAATTCTACCATGTTTTTCTCCCTATTAATAGTCACGGTATGTTGGGAATTCAGCTAAGTGATTTGCATCTAGAATCTCATGTAATTCTTAAAATAAGACTGAGAGGTAGATATAGTTAGGACCATTTTATAGTTGGGAACAATCAAATGTGGCACATCCAGTAAATAACCCAGCATATTTCTGAACTTGAGTTTTGACTGTGAAGCTGGCTTTCTTAACTGACACCCTTGTGTCTGCCTTTTCTCTTGCTGTGGAAGCTGCATGGGTATTCACTGGGTCATTTGCCATTCTAGCCTTACAGGCTTGTCTGGTACCTGACTCTGAAGTGTAGCCTTCCATGGGTTGTAAGAGACAGAAATGTAACTCACACCAGTACAAGCAGAAAGCAGACTTCATTGTCTCTTGCAAAGAGAAATGCGGTGGCTAGGTGTAGCATGACTGGACATATGGGACAGATGGTGTCATCACAACTACCTTTCTTTGCATCTTTCTACGTGCTTCCCTATGTTGGCTGCTTTCCCAGGAAGACTCTCCATGGGGAGGCAATTAGAGCAACCAACAATTCGAAACCACTGAGCACAGAAATAAGAGGTTCTCCTTCAAGCTGTTGTAAAAAAAAAAAAAGCCCTAGGGGTGACTCTGATTAGCTTGGTTTGGGTCAAATGCCCACTCCTGACATAATTACTAAACTGGAGAGATGTTGTCTGTGCCCCTGGAGCTGGGTGGTGAAGTCCTCTAAACCCCATGGTTTCCTAGATATATTGAGCCAGAAGAAACCTATGTCCATTGCAAAATCTACTCCATAAATATTTGCTGAACAAATGAGTAAAGGAAAGAATACCTGCTGTCTTCTAGAGAACCTTCACAGGGTACAAAAAAATCTAAAAGTAGGATGTCACAAATTAGGGCATATATTACACCTGCAGTGTATTTTGGTTGAGTTAATATAGGAACAGAGGAATAACATTTTGATGGAAGATAGAATCTGTTCCTCAGAGAAAGACTGTTGAATAAATGCTCCTTTGTAGAGTAAGGAGAACTTAAAGGGGTGCCCGTGAAGTCATTTTGCTTTTATGCTCCTCTGAGTGCCCCTCAGATTGGGATAATGGAAACAGGAGGGTGGGGATGAAGGAACTGCCCTTCCGTGCAGGCTTCCAGCTGAGTCCTCCCTGGCAGTGGTGTAAATGCAAACACCTGAAGCTCTGGAAAGGGAAGCGTCAAGTGGAATTTTTGGAAAGTCTTGTGTCATAGTCTCCAGGTTTATGTGAAGTTTGCATTCTACTTTATGATGTTTTCAAGTTTCATTTAATGACTTCATATTTAAAATTAATTACCATTGAGAAGAAGCAAAACAAAATGGAAAATACTTCCTGATGGTCTTGGTGGAACAGAAAGATGATGTTTAATTGAATCTTACCAAATTTGAAAAATTGAGTAGAATCGAAGGAGCTAATACCACAAATCAGGTTCATGCTCCAGGCACTTCCTTTGTTGTTTTGTATTTCAGAAACTCATTAAAAGAGGCTCCTCCCTTAGAGGAGATGCTTAAACTCTTGTTTCAAGTGGGGGTGATGAAGTGTCCTTAAGCTCCTGTTTAGGGAATCTCTCTTCTTGTTAAGGGAGTAAGTCGTTATTCAGAAGGTCTCTGGTTCACTGACTGCTCTGTTTCTGCTACCATTTTAGAAAAACATGTTCAGAGGACTGTCAAGGTCAGAAGAATTCTAATGACCATATTTTACATTTTTTTCTCTTATTTTTAATTTTCCTCATGCATGATCTGGCTATCCCAAATAAATAACTCCTAGTCCTAGTCCTTGTGATCAGTAATTGTCATCGAACTCTCAAATTTTATTTTTATTGCAGCTGACTTGTGTGGTGCAAAAAACCAGAATTGTTATTTTTCCTTTCAGTTGTTACTTGAGTGTAAAGTCTATTAAAATAGCCAACTCTGGCTTGTTAAGGAAGTACACATCTATAATTTCAGTACTCTGTAAGGGTGAGGCAACCTAAGGATCTGAACTTTGAGCTCAGTCTGGGCAATTTAGTTACTTAGCAAGACCCTGTCTGAAAAGTTAAATTAAAGGAAGAAAGACAGCAAAGAAGAAAAGACAGAAAGAAAAGAAGAAAGCAAGCAAGCAAGCAGGAAGGAAATAAAATGAAGAAAAAAGAAAGAAAAGAAAAAGAGGAAAGGAATGGAAAAGAAATGAGAAAAGAAAAAAAAGGAATGAAGCAGTTGAATAAGCTGGAGATACAGCCCAGTATGAAAGCCCTGGATTCAATCCCTAGCACATTCCTCTTCTGTACCCAGTAGTCAGTCTGTGTCATTAAGACAAAGAGTGGATTTATTCAGCATATCTAGGTTTTTTTATGAGTATGGAGGATTTTCTTTCATGAAGAAAATTAGAATTGAACCGTGCGTTCAAAAATTTTTACCAGTGCCTTTTGCTAGATCAACATAGAAGTAATGTGGTTAATGTGTTTTACAGGTTTGCTGTTGCAGTATTCAGCTTACAATGCACATGTGTAAAAAGCAGTTCTGACCCACCTGGCGTCTAAGATTCAGTCTCTCTTAAGACTAACCTCTGGTGTTCTGAAAGGAATGACGAAGAGGAAGAGTGGACTGACTCCCCCATTGGGGTGAGGACTTGATCATCTGTCTTCTCACTTGACAGACTTTCAGACAGGGCATCTGTTTACAGCTTTGCCTTTAGCATGGTTCTTCTGGTTTTTGAGCCTTGATTTTGAGATTTCAAGGTTTTCACTCTACTGCCTTGAAAGTGGAAGTTAAATATTTCTTTCAAACACATGGAAACTGTGTCATTCCACAGTGATGCCTTTCAATTTGATTATTCTACTTCTTTTCCCTGAAACTGTTTTGACCACATCTCAAGTTTAGGCCTTCAACAAATTTCCTCTCAATATGTGAGCTTTCCTGATAAAGAGATTCTATAACCAGTCTTGAAGACAGCTTTGACCAGTCGTTTTTATTTGTTTGTTTTATGGAGCTTTATATTGCATTGCTCCTGGCCAATATGTCCCATTTTAGTTTCAGAAGATTTTGGCAGCAGTCCTTCTGGCTTTGATTGGTTTTATAAAATGTTATTCTGAGACAGATAGCTCTATATACTTCTTATGTGTTTTTACATAAGAGGCATCTCTGTGAGCCTCATTTATGTCTGTGCATATCCAAAATTGTGTTTTAAACAAAAGCCTCTGCTCTTTCAATGGACTACTGCTTATTACTATGGATTCATTAATTGTAGTCCAGGGAATTCTTCCATTATCAACTCATTGTGGGGACTCTCAGGAACAATGAGTGGCATGTCTGTTTCATTGCTCAATAGTTTCAGGTTATAATTAATTTTACTAATTCTCTTGCACGTTTTCATTGTTTTATAACCTCTACTTCCCATTGCAAGAGTGTTCCCAATTTCAAATGCAACTTTTAAATCACTGCACTTGAAGCAGGTAAATGAGCAATTATCATAAAAGTCTATGCTTTATGACTTTGGTTACTTTTATGCTGCATTTTTAATTGGATTTGACTGTAGGTATATGCTAGTAAATAAGACTTTTGCTCAATTGCAATTATACAAAAAGATGAACCAGAGGGTTTCTATGTAATCAAAATTAAAACAAACAAAATAGACAAAATATTTCTTATGATGATGAGAGAAGCATAATTTTTTAAAAACTGGCTGGTCCTCAGGATCTCCAGGGAGTTCTAAACTGTCACAGATTCCAGCTATGGGACACTTGAGGGGATAGCATTGGCTCTGACAGTTTCTCACATAATATGATCTTACTAAACTAGTGTACCATTTTCACTTTAAGGGGGTTGATAGTTGTGTTATTTAGAGGGTGCTACATTTTCCAATCTCTTACAGCTTTCAGGAGAAAAAGAAAATAAAGCCCAAAACAAATAAAAAAAAACTGTGAAAGTAGATATTCTGCTAATCTCCATGCATATGAAAATCAAAAGATTTCAGAAATCCAACCTTACTCTTCTGCCCTCCCTCCCTTCAGTCGCTGAGTAGGAAACAGCAGATAACCAAGGCAGCTTTCCAGATCAGTGCACTTCAGGTTAGAGCCTGTCAGCTGGTGCATAGGGAGGGATCAGGAGACTGAAAGATTGTCTGTATTCTCAAGTTATCAAGCAATAGTTAGTAAGTACTCTAAAAGTATCATACTCGGAGTAGATCTGCCTAAACAAAACACTGTAAATAAAGTCACATCTGAAAGTTTCACTTTGAGTTAAAAATAAACCTTTCCTTCTTTAACATGGGGGTTTCAGGTAGTTTGTCCCAGCAGTGTGACACACATGGTCAGAAGCCACCACATTGTATAGATAGATGTATGTTTCAAATTGAATAATTTTGAATACAGGATGATTTCTTATAGTGATGGTGTCTTACAGTTGCTCCCATCCATGAAGTTACAATTGCCTGGGCAAATGTGAATGTCCAGAGTACCAGTAGCAAACTTTGCAAAATGAGTGTTTGCAGTTTGGAGGGAAAGTCTGCAGATACTTTATTGATGGCACATTTCGTGAAATGCTGTATTGTGCTCTCGATTGCGCCGAGCTGGTATTGTATATGGGAACATGAGCCTGAGTTATTTGGAGGCAAATCATAATTCATAGTTGGATTTCCAATATGGAGCAAAGTTAGGATTCTTAACTAATTTGGTATTCTGCTATTTTCTTTCATACATAAGCCCCAGAATGATACATGATAAAAATTTGTACATATAAGAAGCATAGTGTCAGTTTTATTGATGTTTATCTCTTTCTTATCCATAAAATAATGGTGCATCTTATAATACGTAGAGATTTCGAGCTCGTGAGTTATGGTAATTGAGAGTTTCAGAAAGTCCCTCTTCATGTTCTCACTCTAACATGCTTTTCTCACAATGGATATTGAATGTATATAATGACATTTTTCAGTGGGTAATCAGTCAATTAAAATGCCCTCATACTGGCTTAAGAATAATCACAGAGAAGGAGTAAGTTTCATACAACTGCTTCTGTGCCTTCTCTCCCTCTGAGCTGAGAGGATTCCTCCAGCACACACCTCAATAAAAGAACTTTAATGGAGGCAACCAAGGTGGCCGTGATGAGTTACGACAGCTTCAGAGCAGCATAGACAGCAACTCTCATAAGACACAGGGAAAAACTTTTGGCTCATGCACTCGCTTTTCTTTCTTACAAAATCCTCCCCATAAATTACTTGAAAAATTCTGGGGGTGTAGCTCAGTGACACAAGTGACTGCCTGGCAAGTGCAAGGTCTGGAGTTTAATTCCTGGTACCAAAAAAAAAAAAAATAAGTCTGCACAACATTCCCTACCTGCCAAGTGAATTGTTTGTTTTAAGCCAATTAGTATTGGAAGACTATTTACAAAAATTACGATTTTGATATTTAAACTATTCAAAGAAAATCCACTTTTCATTATTATTGTTCTATTGTAACACCAGTTGTCCATTAAAGTAGTAAAGCTGAAACTGTTGTCTGGAGGCATCTTATGTCTCTATTCTGTATTGTGATCTTAAATTATTAAGATGAAAGTCAAACAGAAGGGGAACCAGGACATAGCCCTGTTCTTCTGCCCTCTTGTAAGATCATCTTGACTGATCTTCCTTAAATGCTGGTGTTAGACCAATTTCAGCATCATCTGGGCTCTGTGCAGCCTGCTAAGATGAAGCAAAACTGAGTCCTGACACAGGGCCAGCAACCAAGGGAGAGTCAACGCAAGCTACAGAGTGTCCTGTGTTGTTCAGAGAAGTCATCCTGGTGATGACTTACTCTTCATTATGGAAGAGTACAGTGGCTGAGTCTGAAGGCTTTGGCTATCCCTGAGAAAGCTGGACTGAAAAATAGCCTTGAACTTTATAATGAGGAAACTGCTTGGTATTATGTTTGACAGTATAGTCAATTCAGTTTTTTTTTTTAATAGGAAAGAATCATGCAGGACCACAGTCAAAAAAAATGTCAAAATTGAACATACCCAGACTAGACCTTGAAATTTGTGGTGACAAGAAGTCTTTACTGGGCTCACTTTATCAGAAGGTTTTAAATTGTTATTGTGTGTAAGTATAGGCATAAGTAGACATCAAATGAGAACCAGTCTCAATTAATGTGTAATTGAGGCTGATGTCATGTTTATTTTCCTCTACAGTCCATTAACAGAACAGAGAAAATGTTTGTTTCAAAAACTAAATATCCAAGTTTTGAGTTCAAAAATGAGACCCCCTGTCTTAGAGATGCACTGGGAGATGGAAAAATTGATAGCAATTCACAAGATACCGTTATTTGTGATAATTCAGAAGGGGTTAGTAAGATGTTTGATTTGCGTATCTGTGAAAGTTGAATAGATACAACATCCACAAAAGTAGAGGAGAACGAGGCGACTTACTTCAAAGCATGGGGAAGCTCTTATTTACACGAGTAAATCGCCAGATCTGCAATTTCCAGTGTCTGCAGGGCCAGTTGACAAGCTAAGATGTGGACTACTCATTTGCCTTAGGAAATTGAATTGAATTTTAAACCAAAAGGGAACCATTAATTCTCTGTGAAAGGGAAAGCAAAATCACCTAATAAACTAATATAGTATTTTCTGAAAAGTATACCTGGCTTGCAGCTAGGAAGTCAGAGTATTCTTAGATTTGATCCTGAATCGTTTGATTTCTATTTGATTAATATTTCTGATCATGATATGCTAGTTGCAGACCACTCCTATAAATTCATTCAAATAGGATCTCAGTTGAGCAATTCATTATGATTTGGTTTTAAAACATAACTTCGCACTTGAAAACATTAAAATGAATTTTCTAAGAAATACTCTATAAATCAGACTTCTTTTTTAGGCAGGTATGCTTTCAATAATGTAAGTCTGAATTAGCAAGGCTTGATCCTAATTGCTTCATTTTCCTCATTCTGTTGAATAACAGGATCACACAGCTTTTCAGTCCACGAAGCTGATAATAAAACCACCTTACCTCTTATTTATGAGTCAGATCCTATTCTCTGGAGTGCCTTTGCCTCAAGAGCAAACATCAGCTGTGTATCTGAAAGAATAATTGTTCTTAAGGAAATAATTACTGATTTATAATGACTGACTTTTTTGAGATGGAAAGATCTGTTCTTTATTTTCTTCTTTTGTGCCACATCCATGTCAAGCTGAAAAGTCAATGAGAACCAAGCATTTAATTGTGTAATAAATTACTTGAAATATTAATTAAATTCAAGTAATATACATATTGAGGTGTGGTACTTGCTGTAAGGTAGTTTTTAGTAATATGTGACACATAAAAGACAATAAAGTCAGGTTATCGTTAGTTGTCAAATGAACGCTGAAATAGTAACTATTTTATAGTTCTGGAAGAGGGAGGAATCATATGATCCAGAGTCAGTAAAAGATTTGTGATGGGCGTAGGTCTTAATTTGGACCTTTAAGTATAGTGTAGCATTTTTAATAGGTTAAGAGGAAGAATGGAAAAATAGAAAGGTTGTTAGTAAAATTTTCATGCTTAGTAGGAACAAAGGTAAAAGAAATAGACTGTTGGATGGAGGCCTCAGCCATCTATAGTAAAATTTTCATGCTTAGTAGGAACAAAGGTAAAAGAAATAGACTGTTGGATGGAGGCCTCAGCCATCTACTTGTATCCACCGAGTATAATACAGGCCAAACTATATTCACCAGAACTTTCAGTGCCTGGAAAGGCTGAAGAACTGGTTCAGATGGAAGGAGACTGAGGAGATAAGACAGCAGAATGCAACATGTGGTTCTTAATTGGCACTTGGCTTGGGAAAAAAATCTATAAGGAATATTATTGGGAAAATTTATGAAATTTGAATATAGTTTGTACTTGAGATACTGTATTATACTGGTATTGAATTTCCTGTACTTCATATGTATAGTGTGCTTACATATTGGTTTCCTAGGGCATCCATAACAAAATACCATAAACTGGAGGCTTTAACACAATAGAATCACATAGTTCATCATTCTGTTTCCAGATGAGGTAATATTCTTGGGTTCCAGGTGAACATGAATTTTGGGAGTAGGTACTATTCAACCTGGTCCAGAATAAGTATCAGACTGCCCCAGTTTTTAGGAGATAGATACTGAAGTATTTAGGGGTAAAGGAACATGACATCTATAACATAGTTTCAAATGATAGTTAAATAATAATAAAAGTATGTGTATATTTATGGAGGAGACAAAAACAAAATGTATAATGTTAATAAATGGTAAATGTTAATGAAGGGCATATGGGTTGTGTAATTTTGATAACCTTTTATAAGTTTGAAGTTTTTTAGAATAAAAATATACTTTAGCAAACAAAATAATACCACACACAGAAAAACCCATAAATGTTTTTCTTTGGACATGGTCATGTGTGAAATGGTCATGCCATAAATAGCTAACTCTATGGCTGCTAATGTAAGGTTGCTGCTGACTGAGGCAGTTTTTGATGTGAGTATTCTCAGCTGATCTTGTATTCTGCATCATCTCCATTCTTCCCCTTGAGGAACAATATTGTATATCCTATTTCAATCAATATACTACTGCACAGCTGTGTGTTATATTAGCCAATTAAAGCCAATATTAATGGGGGAAATACATTTCATTTATTTGAAACATACAAAAATCCACGTAGATATTTCCATATTTTATCCATATGTATGAAAGTAAATTAAATTTTTTTCTATTCAAATTTCCATTCAACCTCAAAGGCAGTTTTCAAGTTAATGTTTGGCATTTTTCCCAAGATTTTGACATATAATAGCTGATCTAATTGTCCCTTTGAATATCCCGGATGAAACAATACATTCTAGAGACAAGAAAAATGTCTAGATTTCTCCTCCTGACTTTACTCCTCAAAGAAGTAGCTCTCAGAAAGAATCTGATCTTTTTGGACAGTTTTAATTTTTGTGTATTTTATGTGTTAACACTTGAATATAGATGGTGTGCTATGTAAGTCAGGGAAACATGTTTAAAAATTTGTTCCACTATAATGCTTTTAAACTGCAAAATGTGAGTACTTTGCATTTTCTCAAAATATGATAGCTATTCAAAATAGAGTAGGGGTAGCCCTTTGCGAGGAGAGACATCCTAGCTAGGGCAAGGCAGGAAGTGGAAATGGTGTTCTCTCCAGGAGTTGTGCTGGTGCCTCCTAATCTTGCAGAGGGCCAAGGGGGCAAGCGTAATGGCAGGAAAGCCAGCTCCCGAAATTATTCCCACCGAGCTCGTTTTCATCCACTCAGCATCACCTTGACATGAACAAAAACAGTCACACGGTCCCTTCATTTCTTGGAAATGACTGAATGCTGTCACAATGAAGGGCTTTTATTGAACGGTGTGACATGATGAAGAGAGAACATTGTCATGAAGTACAAACCTATATGTTATAAGAGGAAGCTGTGGAAGTAGTTAAGGGTACATTTTCTAACATCTCATACCTACCTCACTTTAAAATATTCGAGGAATCAGATACTGTCGTGAAAGGCTGGTCTCCAGAGTGTTAGAAATACAGGCTGTATTTCTGTGCGATGCTTAGGTGGAAGGATACAGTTGTGCTCAGGTAAGCACACATGTTAAGGGAAATATATTTGCAGAAATCTGAGGCAGGAACCAGAGGAGTGGACCTAGCACACATGGGAGCTTAAGGGGTTATTCTGGAATGATCAGCGAGGGTCTGCGGCCCTTGCTGGACCTGCGCTCCAAGGCTTTGGCAGAGGTTGTCCAGCATGTCTGTGCCTACATTTCCCTTTGCTTGCTGACACCCTGTTTCCACTCTAGGTGCCTCAATTTACAGGCTGCACCCCCTCCAGTGTCTCCTTTCTATTAGCGATCATAGACATCTGGTTCATGCCTGTCTTTCTAGCCACTTTCTCTCCTCCTTAACAGCTTCCCTTCTTCTTATACCTCACCCCCTCATTCTCCCAGTGTTTTCTAGTTCAGAACCCTAAGGAGACAAGCTCACAGCCCATTTTGTCTTTGTGCCCTCTGTCGTGGACACTGCAGCCACCCATCCTGGCTGCAGGTAGTAGGGACAGGAAGCAATAGGAATTATATGTGATAGTCACCTAAGGCAGCTTCCATTAGCAAGAGGACATGATTGACAAGTTTGGTACAACAAACATTGCCAAAATATTTTGACTGTGACTCTCTGATGTCATGCACACTTTAAGAGAGATGATGTAGATGACTCCTATTTAGTAGATCTAGACAGGTAGCCAGGAGCAAGCATTACACTTAAACTCTTAATTGTGGAGGCACCGTTTCAGTCTACGGTTGTTTGTTATAAAAGGATTTTATAGAGGAGAACATTTTCCTTTGAAATAGAAGTGGTAGAATGAGGAAGCTTTGATTCAGCAACTTGACATTTCTAGGCATCAAGCAGCCTTTCCAGGGAAAGAAGCAGACCAGCGAGAGAGTGATGTGCCAGGTTTTAAATATTTGATTTAAATTGATTGGAATCTGTTAACAGCTTTAACTGGAAGAACCCAAGAAAATGTCCATAAGCGTATTTTATTAATCCCATTCATGGATCTATTCAGGAGGTAGAGTTCAGGCAAACAATAACAGTAATTCTTAGGCCCTTGCTATGATAAGTCAGGCACCAAAATAAGCACTCTCACACTCCATCCCATTTGATCCTCATGAAAACCTTTGGAGGACAGCGGTGCTCATTACCTCTGTTTTAGAGCTGAAGGAATTAGGCTTTAGAGAAGCTAGATTTTCTCAGGGTCACAAAGGTGATGTGACCTGCTGAGAATTTGAATTTGAGTCCTGGCCTGTAGACACTGCATCTCTGCTGATGTTGTTCCTCCACCAACTCCTTCCCCAACCTAAACAGCTTTTAGAAAATATTTTATGTTTGAGAAAACTCCATGCCCTGTCACCCAGGCAGTGCTTGACTTTTCAGTCCTCCTGTCTCCGCTCAGGCATACACCACCCTGGTAGGCTAAGCAGCTTTTATTTTGTAAGGACAACTCCCTGCTCAGCCTGTGGGGTTCTCCTCAATGGTTCAGGTCAGGAGTATTTACAGCATTGGGGAACTTTCTGGGAAGAGTCCAAAATAGGAGTGAAGAACATGGTTCAGGCAGACCCGCAGAGCCTTGTAGGGTATATAGATTGCTGGTAGAAAGACTGCCTTCCAGCAGCCTTTGCTGGTGGCCCGCTGGTGGCACTGCAGACCTCCAGGCAACAGACAGCCTTCAACCAGAAGAGGGAGGTGACCAACAGGCTCAAAATATTCCTTGTACTATTTTGGAGACTGTGAAATAGGGTGCCCTCACACATGGGCACCAACCAACTAATTTCAGAGAGACATATAAGAAAGAACATGGTGGGAGGTGTATATAAAATTAAATATTTCTAAATTGCACATTATTTCTGCATGTTCCAGACAAACCACTGGGATCCAGGAGAGTCTCTGATTTCTATTGCTTATTTTCACTGTAAGTGTTTATGGGGAGAATGGGCTTACTCTGAATTGTTGTGTTAAGAGGAATCAATTATTAAGTCAGAGGACCAACAAGACACTGTTTTCTCCTGGTGTGGAACATGAAGAGTTCTTTAAAATTTTGTCAACTGTTTCAGTGGTTTGTGACTTACAAGATGTCAATTTGCTTCCCTGTCTGGGTTTGGCAGTTTGCACAGGGGTAGAAGAAACTGCTGTACCTTGTCTCAGAGGACTGGAGAGATTCTTCTCTTACTACAGCTCCAGAGGGCTTGCTGTTGGATCCTTTGGAGCCAAAAAGGGAATGAAGCAGGTTGGGGGAAAAAAAGCAATTATAATAACACTACACTTGAATAGAAATTCGATTGTGTTTAGATAGGTACAGAGACTTTTTTATAAATCAGACAAAGTTGTTATGCTTTTTAAATCTCAGAATTTATTTTTAAAAATTCCTTTTATCCTCAACCTTTAAGTAAAAATAAATAACAGTAACACCTATTACCATGTCTCTTGGAAAAAACAATGGTTGCTATACCCTTGGTGTGACAGCCAGTTATTTAGCCAGTGGGTAATTCCCAGGGCTAGGGTGACTTCATCAATGAATCTAATGCACAAACAAAAACATCCTTCACTTGTGTTTAAAAAAAAATAATTACTGTGTTTTTATGTTGATAGTAAAATCAGCCATTAGTAGTGTCTGTGTGCACGCGCGTGTGTGTGTGTGCTGTATATACGGAGACCTGAGGACACCTTTCTACTTTAATGCTTGTGAACCAGAAGCTTTGTAACTGAAAGGGGAAGGACTGTATACAAATCTGAGACTTCTGCTTTGTAGCAGTGATGCATGCTTTAAATCCATATCAGATATTCTTATCATGTTTTACTGGCAAATTTACCCCTTGGAAATTTTCTAATATCACAAAATCGGAATAAACAGTAGCATTGCCTTATCCAGTGAAAGAAATAGTGTAGATTTTAGGTTAAATAGGTTTCCTTTGATCTCTCCCAAGAAATAGCTGTAAAGTATGGAAGTAAAAAATAAAAAATGAACTAAGAAAAAACCCAAGCAAACCACAAACTTTCTTTTTATCCAAATGCTGCTATTTGTACCAGTTATATTTTGAAAGATTTCCATTGTCTGTGATGTGTAAATTGAAATGTTTCTGAGATTTGGACCTTTTCTCTTTATGGTTTATGGAATGCTGTGCATAGTCTCTGTCTCCTTTGTTCTTCAGTACAGCTGTGAATATTCCCAGTTCATACTGTTACCTTACATTTACGTTTTTAACACTTTTTTCTTTTGCCAGAAAGAAATGGGAAATGAAAAAGATTTCAAAGGCACTTGCTTTTCCAAGAGAATTATTTCTCACCAGTGTCACCTGTTGATCCATGTAGAGAATCCATTCAGGCAGCTCTTCTTCAGAACAATATTGTTGGCTTGTGCTTTCCTCAGAGTGAACGTCTTCAGCTCTGCTTTTGATGAGTCCCTAGTTGAGGTCTCAGGTGAGGCTGTGTGTGTAGAATTGCCTGCCATGTTGCCTGATGCAGCTCTGCAGTCATGTAGGTCGTGTCCGTTCAGTCTCTGTAAGTCAGGCACTGCAGAGTAAACCGGGAATATCTGACCGTGTTCGTGACTGGTCACGTAAATAATGGTCTCAGATTCAGTCAACCATCCCAAATACTATTTTAGTTGTGATCAGTTTTTAAGTTTTTTGAGCAATTTAAAACACTTGCAGATTTATCTTGAATGGTCTGGTATAATAGTTATACAGTTGCTTTGTAGTCTAGTTTTATTGCACTATTATTTTGGGTAGAGCATTTCATTGCAAAACTTGCTTTCTTTTTCCAGTGCTGGACTTTTAGTAAGGAATAGACAAAAGAATGTTCATAGATTTATATAAGGGACAAAGAGAATAAGTTTCTAACTTGGGGGAGTCGTAGGTATTTTTCTGCCTTTCTATGCTCTGGCCCTGGAAGGAGCAATCCTTCTGAGTGGAATGCTCTTAATGAAATGTGACACTTAGTCATGCTTAGAAGATGTGACATATCATGTCACTATACTGCCAGCTGTATGTCAGCACACCTGTGCTTTCCTTGGTAGGCTGTCATCCTTACTTATGAGCAAACCCTGGCCTGATTGCATTGATAAATTACAGATATATTTAGAGAACACATTTTGTCTTCCAGTCTTTCAGGGTGTTTTTCCATCCAATAAACACCTGACTTTGATAGTGATTAAATCCGAGTGGATGCTGTCTCCTTTTTATTTGTATCCCTGTACACTAGAGTACTAGCTCCTGAATAGTTTCTTATGTTTCTTGGTTTCCTCCTCTGGCTGTTTTCTGTTTGTGCTTAAATGGTTGTGTAGCTTGGTGATTGTCTTTTTCTTTTACATTCTCCTTGGGTCCTCTCTGCCACATCCATGGTGTCAAACACAACTAAGTGTGTGTGTGTGTGTGTGATGTAGTTTGCTGTCTTTTAGATACAATTCATAGTTGCACAGACATTTAAAATTGGATCTATCACCTCTATTGGTAGTAGTGTAAATTAGTACAACCATTTTGGAAAACAGGAAAGTGATTCCTCCAAAAAATGGAACACAGAATTAACACATGATCCAGAAATCCTATCAATGTGTATAAAACCAAGGGGAATGAATAATTATACCCACCTCTGTTGCAGTATTGTTCACAATAGTCAAGCTGTGTAATCAATCAAGATACTCCTACTGATGAATGGATTTACAGTGTGGTGTGTAGCACATTATATTGATTCAACCATAAAAAAGGATGAAGTCCAAGCCAGGCAAGGTGCCACATGACTGTAATCCAAACATCCTGAAAGACTGAGGTAGAAAGATCATGTTTAAACTTAGCCTGTCCAACTTAGTGACTTGGAACGATCCTGTCTCAAAACCAAACCAGACCAAACCAAACCAAAACAAAACAAAACACAAACAATAATACAAAATAAAATACATTCAAATAAAATAGGATGAAATTTTGTCACTTCCAACAATCTGGATGTAGTTAAAGGACAGTATGTTAAATAATGTAAACCAGGTGCAGAAAGACATATACCATGTGTTCTTACTTATTTGTAGGAACTTCAAGTTGATTTCATGGAAGTAGAGACTAAAATATAGGTCACTGGAGGGAGGACAGTGAGAGGATAGATTGTAAATACTGAAATAGTTCAAGGGTGGGCAAAGTAGTTCTGCTGTTATATAGTGCAGTAGAGCGACTGTAGTCCATAGCAGTTACTTGTCTATTTTAAAAATAGTGGAGGAAAAATGGCTGAGGGTTTCTAACCATAGCAATGATGAAAATGTGTGAGAAGGAGGAAGTGCTGGTTACCTTGGTTTGATCATTACATATTGTATACACAGTGCTGTACCTGTAAGTGTACAAATATTACATAAAAAAGATTAAGTAAATATCTACATGTAAAAATGTCTCAGTTCATTTCACATGAAATGTATAAAAATACATGGCACACAGGAATAAATGTAGTAAATACAGAGTATCTGTAGCGTTTCATGAAAATTATTACTCCTTGCATTTTGTTGATACTTATTAAACCCAAATGATTAAACTTCAGTATTGAAATGTATTGATGTTACAAAGAAAAATTTTTTAGCAAAAGGTAAACTTTTGAAAAAAATGGCCAATCAAGCTCTCATCAATTTCCCTTTTTCTTCCCTCCCCTGGCAGGGGCGAGGAAAATATCTAGTATGAGAGTTTTTATTTATGTTCTTGACCTCTGCGAAGATGAAAATCTAGAAACCAGTCTCTACTGTCTATCTGTGTCATTCCCCATCTATTTGATTGTCACTGTTGGCATTCCTAGTATTTCGCAGAGAAATGGATGCAACGTGAGACCATGTTCATAAGTGAAGTGAATCAGACTGGCATGTATCGTCTCTGTAGTGTAAAAAACTGAAAGACTAAATATGATCCAAAATGCAGAATAGATACTGTGAAAGAGGGAGAAATTACTCAAAAGGAAAGAACAACTAGGATGGGGGGAAGAAGAAAATAAAGGAAAATAGATAATTGTACTGCTAAGCTCATCAAAAAAAAACCAGTTTGTGCTTTCATTGCTTGATCATTTTTTCATGCCTATATCTTGTCATCTGAACAATTACTTTGAAGATAACAATACACAGTATGTTAACCGTTGTTAATCTCCTGTTGTTTTGTTTTGAAATTCTGTATCATTTTTTTGTTTTAAAATAAAAAAATTTAAATTTCTGAAATTGTGTAATGCAGTACATCTTCCTTTTTATGTTTCATTTTTCTGTTCCTTGATTATAAAGAGGGTCTTTTTTCCAACAACATTCAAGATTATCATTGTTTTCTCAAGGGCCTTCTTTGTTAGCTTCTGGTACTATGGCAAAATACCTGAGGGTATCAACTTTTTAAGAGGAAAGATTCATTCTGGCTCTCAGCTTCAGAGATTCTACCATTGTTTCTGGGCCTGTGGAGAGACAGACAGTTCTTGATGAAGAGCTGTGATAGAAGAAAGCTGCTTACCTCCTGGCAGGGATGAAGCAGAGAGAGGACAACTCCGGGGACCAGACACACCTTCCAGGACATGCCCCAGTGACTTCCTGCCTGTAGTTGGGCCCCACATCCTCCAGTGTCCAGCACCCCACATTCATACACTGCTGTGTTGGTGACCATGTCTTCAGCACAGGAGCCTTTGGGGGAAACATTTCATACCCAAATGAGAACAGCTTCCAAGTTCTTGAAAATGATATCTTTCTCTTTGGAGGCAGCCACCCTGCCATCATCCTGATCAACTTCACCTCTTCATTTATCAGCTTATCTAGAGCTGTGCTGTGGTGATTTGAATACTTTCTCAGCATTACTTACGAGAAATAGTGCATCTTTTGTGAATGTTTTCATTGCATTTGCATTTTATCTTTGAACATGCATCCAATGTCATAATCAGGAAAAGACTGATAAAGAGCCTGGGCTGATGGGTAAAAGGGGCGCTAGCATTAGAGAGGGCTGTTTGTGATGGAAGTAAAATTCTCAGTTCTCAGTTCATCATCTGTTTGCTCTCCCACCTACCTTTAAACTGTGGGGTTTTGCATACTCACATGGTAAGAATCCTTTGCATCTTGTCTTTGAACCATCTGTTAGATCTTTAAAATATGTATTTATTTTAGAAGCTGTAAAGATTCTTTAATAACAAAGGACAAGGAATGCTAGAGAGATAGTAACACAATTTAAAGCATCTCAATTTTTTCTCATAAGATATAAAAGTTTACTGATGAAATCATCCTTAAGATCTGAAAAGCATTTTATACCCATCATCTTACTGAATTTGTTATTTCGTTTCATATGCCTTTTGTTGTATTGCCATTTACAAATTCCTTCTTTGATGGCTCTCATTAGTCATCAGCTGCTAGTTATTGAGGTAGCAACTGATACTAATAAGAGAAACTGCATGATACAGTTAAGTGTGTGCTCTATGGCAGGTGCCAGGCTCTGTGTTCATATTTGAGTGTATGAATTGATTGAGTGACTCAGACCATCTTTGTAAAGGATCATAAGCAAGCGCACTGTGGTCCATTCTCTGCCCATGCAAATAAATGCACAGAGCACTCTTACTTGGTGTGGAGTGAATGGCATTGGTTGTCCGGATGACCTTATGGAAATGTGTGGTCAGGAGGCCAGGCAGTTAACCATAGATAGAGAAGATGTCATATAAAGGAATCTAGGGAGATGTTTGGAAGCCTTATTCTAACAGAAAATATAATTAAGTTATAATATCCTTTGGTTTTTCACTTGAGGTTAAATCATACAGTAGTTAGTACAAAAAAGTGGTTTAAGACAAAGTAGCGTATTTTTATTCTTCCCAAGTATCAAACAGCTTTAGGAATTCCTGTGAATTTTTTCCATACTTAAGAATTTGAGTGAGATACTTCTTATTTGTATATTATAAATTAAGACCCTGGAAATATCTTTTATTAAAAATGTAACTAATAATGCCGTGATGATTTTCTAATTGATATAAATAAATTGGCTTATGGAGGTTAGCGCAAATTATCATTTGTGTGATTGTAGTACTACAAAGACTCTTTGCCTTTTACAAACCTGCTGTAGACATTTGGACTTTGCTTGGTTAGCCTTCAAGATAATAGTCCCTTTTACCAGATTCTTCTAATCCCTGACATAGCAAAGGTGAGGCCAAACCACAGCCACAGCAGTGGTTGTTTCTGTACCCTGGGGAGAAAGTTGGAAGCCTGATGATGTGTTGAACAGAACCAGCTCATGATCAACATGCTCAGGGGGATCTACAGAAGTCATTTGTAATAGGAACGACACGGTCGATCCAATGACATTAACAGAAACGCCGAACAGTAAAGCTACTGTTAGTCTAAGGAGTCTGAACTTGGGTTTAAAATATGCCTTATGATTTAGCCTGTGCTGAGGGAAAACTAGCCTAAACCAACAGGGCTCTGAGTTACTTTGCCTGTGATGGTGCTATCAATTGAAACTTATTAACCTCGGAGTAGCTGGTCTACTGCCCATGCTGTGTAATTCTCACAGATAAATATTTCACTGGTTTCTGAGGCCAGTGAAGAGTATAAAATATTTCTGGACATTATCAGGGCTGATGATCTCTTTAGACTCTTCTTTCCATTCTGGATAGAGAAAATTCTGAGCCTGTAAAGATGACCTCTGATATCACATTCTGAGATAATGCCATGCTTTCCACTTAAGTTTGTGGGATGAAGGAACATAGTCAAGTTTCGCATAAACTTGCATTATAGAATTTAAAGATCCCATTTTGTAGAACAGCATTAATTGGTTCAAGGATAGAATTTGATAGAGAGATTGCCAAGAATATTGTCAGATGACTTCAGGTTTGTCATGTGTGAATACAAGCCTAAAATAATGATGGTTTCAACGAGACTGTTTCTTTTTTGGGGGTAAAATAAATCCAAAGATAGGTAGACGGTCCGAAGTTGGAATGATGGTCCAATTCTTCTGCTCTCAGTCCCTATTATTAGGCTGCTTTCTCATGGCCCAACTTGGCTATGCCAGCTTCAGTCACTGCATCACACTTGGATCCTAATTGGTTGAAAGGAGAGAGTGACTAAAAGGATAATTTTCCACCTCCATGAGCAAGTTTCTTGGTGTTACACATCTCTTTGATGTGACCACACCCAGTGCAGGAAAGGCCAGAGAATGTCAGCTGAGTGACATTGTATCACTCAGAAAATCCGGTTCTCATTACCAAAGAGCAGACAAGTGACTACTGGGAAAAAAGCATCAAACTGTGGGGCAACTAGAGGTACAATGTTTATACAAAAATCAGGGCTGCAAGAACATGGTACCATTGGTGTGGATAATCTTTCATGATCATGGAGCAAAACAGAGAATGTTGGAAGAAATCCTTATAAGGAAAGCAATATTCATTAGTTGTTTAAAATTTGACATTAAAAGAGTAATTCCCTTTTAGCAGCCTGACATTCCTTCTTCAAGCAAAAAGGAATGATGTGGCCCAGGAATAGAGAAACAGAAATGATCTAATGCCAACTCTTTGTGACTTTTATAGCAGTTCATTCAGCTGCCTACCCACAAAGCGCTTCCCAAGGAAGCTACAGCCAAGATTACACTTGGCTTGGCTTGTCCGGGTTTCATTTATGACCATCTCCAGGAAAAAATAAAAAAACATTCTGAAAGAAGAAAACCCATAGAAAGTCTTGGGGAACATTAACAGAGATTTTGTTCAAAAAAAAATTAAAAAGAAAATCACCTATGAGTAATTAATTTTAATGTCTGCCTCTCTCTCTCTCTCTCTCTCTCTCTCTCTCTCTCTCTCTGTTTATGCATCTAAGCTATCACAAATGTGTACCTATGTGTGCAAGGTTAGGTTGGTAATTTCACAGAGAACTGGGTCTCTATTTTCTTTTTGAATGACTTGGAATGGGAACAGAAAATAAGGGGGAATTCTGTTGAAATAGCCTTCCCCAAAGCATAAAAAAGCTTTTAGCATTCAATAAACTGTGCATTTCCCCTCCATTGGGAAGTCAATGTATGTTTAATGCATGGGACAAGATTCTGGGCTGATCATCTGTAAAAAATAAAAGCACTTTATAAAACTTCAAACACCAGTTTGTAACAACCACCTCTTTGTCAACCCAATAGCTCTCTGGTCACTTTCAAGAATTCAGAAAAGCCTGGTCCAGGTTTTCCTTAGCACGGTACCTTCACCACCTCAAGGGTCTCACTGGGGAAGCCTGCTGCTGTGCTCCAGGCAGGGCAGCAGGAAGCCTCAATCTGGTGATTGATTTTCTTCAAAAGTACAAAGGATGATAAAATATACAGGGGATGTTTACATTTTTAAAAATTTATTACAGTGAAAGACACATTACTGTTTATCCTGCACAAATACTCCGCTTTACTTCAAACATACTGATCCGATTGTTCTTTCCATTTTTTTGGGAAGTCTTCCTCCGTGTCTTTACCAGGTGTGATAACAGATCTGGTGAATGTTGCTGCTGAGTGTCACATAACAGAGAGGCAGAGTCAGAGAAACATTACCGAGTATCCTCATCCTCCCTGTTCCCCTAAACAGAGCCAGTGTTCCCTGGCACTGTTTGATTTCTGGCTCTTTCCCGAAGTCTAAATGCCCATGAAAGGTAAATGTTTCGGGCATGCCCAGAACATCAAGACAGCCACAGCAGTGTAACTAAAAGACACTCCCCAAAGAGGAATTCCAGAACCGCTTCTGAAAGTACCAAGAATGATTGGGTATGTGTTTTAAAGGTGAGGAGGAATATTTTGAGAGAAATTAATGGCCATGGTTCTTTTACTATGATAAATTTTATTGATTTAAACATTCTCTATGATTTTTTTTCACACTCCATTATTCTCCCCAAACGCCTCTAGTCTTTTGCAGAGGTACGGCCGGTCCAGGATCAGGTGAGGTCCTTCTTAGGAGGGTGTGGGTGATGCTGTGTCAGTCAGGGAAGCTCATCATCCAGGGGGTTTTCAGCTTTGAACTTTAGCTGAAACTTGGAGCAAACAGGCAAATTCTCTTTATCTATCCAGCCATACACGTGATAAGCTTTAAGCCTTAGTTTATTATTTTACCATACTTTATTATTTTATCTCTTCTTGTGGTCTCTTTCATTCACTATAATTGTTTTTAAGGACTTACGTAATAGCTTCAAATCATCTCTGTCTGTTTGCCAGGTACGACTCATTAGGGGAAAGCCATTTGAACCAATGTTGAGATAATGTAGAATCTCACTGGAAATAAATGGCCAACATCTTCCAAATTGCGTCATCATTGGTTTCAGGAAATACTGCGTCTTTTGAAAATGGCTTTGTCGCCAAGACGCTTGAACAATTTAGTATGCAAATTATTGGAGCTGAATGATTTGCTCAGCTAACAGAATAATTAGATATTTTCTCAATCATTTCTCATCAGGACTTTTAAATTGTACTAGACATTTTAATAAATATAAAATAAATGAGAAGAAGCTTTTTCCCCTATGTTGAGTTTAAGTTAATTATGAGACATAGGTGGAGAACAACTGTAAAAACAGCTTCTGTATTCATCCTTTTCTTCTTTCATTTACACATTATTTGCTGTATTATCTATTTGTGGGACATTGACCTTTAAAAGTGTCATGGTGTTGGTGGTGGCATATACATTAAGACCATGCTCTCACAGAGTTGTCATGATTAAAGAAGAATAAGTGTGAAAAGGTAAACAAGTGACTGAATAAATGGAGGGGGATATTTCAGATAGTAAGAAGTCCTATAAAGAAAAGAAATGCCATATACTATAGAAGGGGATAAGCAGAAAGGGTGGTCAAGGAAAGTTCCCTCTGATCATGAAAATGAGACAGGAAGGATACTAAAGAGGGTGCAGTGAGAGAGACAGACGCAGAGGTGGAGGTAGAGACAGAGACAGAGATAGAGAGACAGACAGAGACACAGAGACAGAGAGATAATCGTAGATCAATATAGGTTGGCTGCTTGTTTAGGGAAACTTTGGGTTATTTTGTGGTTGTGCCCCTGGTCTTGATCTTGATATAGTTTGCGGATCTTTTTAGGTGTACTATCTCAGCTAATGCTTATTGGACCATCAACAGGTATTTACGGGGAGCCTGCTGGGCTCAAGAAGACTTAGTAAGTGCAGAGCTCTGAATTATGAGTTACAAGGATTTTCAAAAGATAGGATTCTGTGGTTTGGGGGAAATATTTTAAAGAAAGTACAAATTTGAAAAACTCCAGGACCTTCTTAGAAAACCACTGTACATTCCAAATGCAACATATAAAGCCAAAAGATTAAACCAGATGGGCATTTTCATTACTCAACAAATAAAAATTATGAAGATGGGCAGACTCCTGTGCAGGGGTTCATGAGATCACAGCAGGCCTAGAAAAAAGATAACTTAGTAATTCCTAAAGGTTTTCATTGGCTATTTTGCTTCCCAATGATTGTGTTTTTGAAGAAACTGAGTATCTCCAGCACATGTAGAGGAGCACCTACTTTTTTCAGTGCCTTAGGAGAATGTCAGAGGAACAGTTATAGACAGGGACAAATAGTGGCACCATGAGGACATAGGAGAATAATCAATATTTTTTGGAAAAATTATAAAAATTCTGTGCAAAGTCTAAACAATTGTCATGAAAGAGGTTGGACACTTTGAAAGCATCCGATGTGGGTAAGTACTTTGTGTGAAAGAGAGCGCAAGGTCTGGACCCAGCCAGACAGATGGTTAGGAAAATGACATCATCTCGCAGCTTGTCCTTGTTTGTCTTTAAGGGCATTGTAAAATGATGATAGCTAGCATTTGTTAAGCACATGCGGGGCACACGACGTATACTATAACAATACTGAATTGGACATTTTTAATCTCTGTTTTGTAGTTAGAAAAACAGACTAAGAGTGAGTAGGCAATTTATCCCCCACCCCCAGTCGAGTATACAGTAGGTAGCAGGACTCACATCCAGTCCCCTTGGGCTCTGGTGCCTCTCAAGCCTCTTGAAAGATTAACAGTAGCGATGCAGTATGCGGCTGGGCAGGCTGAAGAAATAAATAGAGGAAGTATGTCTCTGCCTGCTTTTCCTCCTGCCTCCAAGAACTTGGAATCACCTTGAGATCCTGTGTGAACAAAGTAATTCCATGGGACAAAATTTAATTTTGTGAAATTAAATTTTACAGTGGAGTTCTTTTCACTTTTAACACACACACACACACACACACACACCCTCACAGATAGAAATGCATGTTTTTCCCCAATGAAGAAAACAAATTTGAGATCTTAAGAGTACATTAATCATGTTGATGCAGCTGGTAGGTGGAATTTTAAAAAGTAACTGAATAGAATTAGTGGTGCAGAAGTTTAGAACATTAATGGCTTGTCTGATAGACATAAATAATAAAAGTGATTCTTTGCAAGTGAGGTCATATTCGGTTATATTGAGTTTCATTGCAGGAGTGGAAGCTAGTGCTCAATAGTAGGTTAATTTTGACCTTTAGATACAGTCTTCTGGATTTTAATTCTCATTAGAAATTGTCACCAACAAGGACCTGCTGGATGATAAATTGGTAGTGGAGATAAGTCACTGGCATGAAAGTTGCTCTCAAACAACTTCTTTTGACATTTAATCATTACCATGGTGTAAGAGTTGTCTCCTTCTGAACTGTCAAATCTAGGAATTATTTTTAGAAAAGACATCCCCAAATAACAAAACACCTAAATCATGTGACTTCAGCGAGCTGGTTTTTCCAAGAATGACGTGAATTTCTTTACTAAGATTTTACTTCAATTTAAACTAATTTAAACTATACTCTTGACATTTTTTGTTTTGTTGCTAACGTAACTCATCAGAAATTGACTACATATTCAAGCTTAGATTTATATGGATTAGAATGGGAAGTCCTTTCTGGTATTGGTATCAGACAATAGGAATCATGTTGGTGTAAAAGGTACTGTTTTATTGTAGAGAGATGCGCTGATTGTTTCTAAGTTACCAGGAGATGTAGATTTGATTTATATGAGACCAAATTCATGAATTGATGTTATTCCTAGTGATGGAGAAGGTGTCTGTACATAATAACTCAGATTCCCATGTTGAGTCCTGTCTGTGATTCTCGTTTGTTATATACTGAAAGAGAAAGAAAGTGCTCAAAGGGAAAGAACAGCTGGGGTAGGGGAAAGGAGAAAAAGAAGGGAAGAGAAACTATATGTATACAGGTATACATAGATATGCGAGTATGTGTGTATATACTAAATAGATAACTATACTACTAATCTCTGCAAGTTCAGCGATAAGAACAGTTTGTGTTTTCATTATTTCATTTTTAATGCCTAAATCTTGTAATCTGGGAACAACTACTTCTAAGATAACAGTATGCAATATGTTACCTAATGTTAATTTCCTACTATTTTTTGAAATTCTGTACTGTTTCTATCTTTTCTTATTTTTTTAAATGTATAAGGTTATCTAATAAACAAGTGGTCTAGAATATGCACATTCTAAGCTTCAGCATCAATATTTTTGTGCAATATGAAGGTCAATTTTCCTCATTTGAGGGGAGTGATTGTTTCCACCAGCCATTATTTTTTCTCATATTGGGACTAGATAAATTAGCCTAACAGTTGTTGAGATACTAACATCCATTTTTATTTTCCCTTTTATGCTCAGCCTCATGTAGTAGTTTCTTTAGCTAAAATATAAAAATATCACTCTAGTTCAGAAAGTTGTACAGCCTAAATATAACTTGCAAACTTATTCCCTCAGTGCTATGAGGTGATCTCTTAATCCAAGCATGCTATAACAGGAATAGAGCTGAAAACTAACCCAGCAGACACTGTTCCTTTAGCATAGAAATTGTGAAGTACCTCTTTTGTGGCTTGGGTAAATTGTAAAATTCTGTTTTGGGGTTATGTTGACTAAAATCTGTGTGCAAATGATTGAGTTGATAAGATTGTCAGGCGGTGACTGATCACAGTATTGATCGATGATAACTATGCCGTTTTTGGAAGTTACTAGGGATGTGTTTCAATCAAATGAGGGAGAAAATTAAAAAGAAGGTGAAGTATTCAGAGAAGTTTATCTGTCTGCAAATGGTAATGCAGAAGAGGTCGTAGGACAAAAACCAGCGATAATCTTTAAAAAACGGTGCTGAGAAAACTGGCTTCCCTCTTGCTGAAGATTGAACCTAGATCCATATTTCTCACAGTGCACTAAACCAAAATTGAAGTGGATCAAAGATCTAAATATTAAAACAAATATATTGCTGGAAGATAGAATAGGTAAAGCTCTTGAAAACATAGCTATACGGAGAACTTTATGAACAAAACCCCAATTGTATGGGACACATTACAAAAAAAAAATCAACAACTGGGATCACATCAAAATAAAAAGCTTTTGCATAGCAAAGATACCATCAACAGAGTAAAGAGAGATAACCTAGAGAAGGGAAAAATTTTTTGCTGGCTACTCCTCAGACAAAAGACTAATATCTAGACTATATTAATTTTTAAAAAGTAGATTCCCCTAGATTTAAAGACCCAATCCAGAAATTGGTACCTGAAATGAATAGACACTTCTCAGATGAAAAGATACAAGCAGCAAATAAATATAGTAAAATAATTTTGAATATTACTAGTAATTTGAGAAATGCAAATTTAAACAATACTGAGATGCCATCTCACTTCAAAATGAATGCTTAGCATCAGGAAATTAACCAGTAACAAATGCTGGTGGGGCTGTGAGGAAAAAGGAACCCTTCTTTGTTGGTGGGAATGTAAATGGGTGCAAGCATTATTGAAGGCAGTATGGAGATTTGTCAAAAAACTAAAGTTAGAATTCTGTTTAACCCAGTTATTCCCATTCTAGGTATCTTCCCAAAAGAATTAAAAGCATCATACCACAGTGATATATGCATACCCTTGTTTATAGCACCTCAATTGATAATAGCTGAATCTTAGAAACAGCCCATATGCCCGTTAAAGATGAATGAATGAAAAACATGTGGTATTTATAGTCAATGGAGTACTACACTGCCACAAAGAAGGATAGACTTGAGACATTTTTAGGTAAATGGATGCATCTCAAAACCATGTAAAGTGAAACAAATCAGTCACACAAATTTAAATAGTGTGTGTGTGTGTGTGTGTGTGTGAAAAACCCAAAGGGTAAAAAAACAAAATGGAGGATGGATAATAGGAAGTAGGAAGAACTTCTTCCAATGGGAAGGGGAAGAGGGAAAGGAAGAAGTGGAAAAGGAATTAAAAGAGAGACTAGGAGGAAAAAGCTAGAAACAGAGCATTTGTAAATAACAGAAGATGGGTTGAAGGACAGGAAAACGAATGGCAAAAAAGAATTAAGATTTACTATGTACAGTTCCAAATTGCCCACGATGAATATGATTATTATTTATGGCAAACAAAAGGAATTAAATGTGTTATATACATGTACCAAGTCCACACAGGATTGTAAACAGCATGTATTTAATCAGGTACTAATAAATGTTTTTAAGAATAAAACTTAAAATATGAAAAAAGAACCGATGTGAATGAACTAATGGTTATTAAAGATCAGTAGGGGATTGTTAAATGGCATCTGTTATATTTATTACCTGCATTGAAAGTGGCGGTTACATTTACACAGTACTCCGTGAAAAGCCACATCTGAGCCTGTGTGGACCTCTCGCTGCTCTGCCGGAATCTGCCTGAACCCACGTTTACATTCACTCTGATTTGTAGAGATATAAATACGGTTTTATTGAGTGAGAGCAACAACAACAGAAAGAAAACAAGGTTAGAGGGAGGCCAGTTCAGACTGCAGCCGGAGCATTCAGAGCGGTCTTTGGTCTGTGTATTACCAGATGTGAGTTAAAGGTTGGAAAAAGATTGAATAGGTAAATAAGGGAAAACAGTGGCCACTAAACTACATACATGAAACTAACTTTAATAATTTTTTTTATAATAATGCCATTCTAGTAATTTAATTTTAATGAATTTTAGGTAAACATTTGCTTTATTTTGAAAAGTATGACTTTATATCTGCATAGTAATATCAATTCTACTGATTTAAACCAAGTAAAGGATACAGATACACTGAGGAAATGAGAGTGGTATAAGAAAATGAACCTGTGTAATGATAGGAAATTAAAAGACAATTTTTAAAATTGGTAAATCAAGAACGTCCATTTAAATATAGTATTTAGAGACAGGGAGAAATCTTCAGAGGAAACTGCTTTAAAAACTTCAAGTTGGGAGAGAGAGAGTGGAAAAGGGCCATCGAGGAGGAGGAGCTGACACACAGCTTCCTGCTGACTGCTTTGATTTTTTTCTAAGCACATTGTAGGCATTAATTTTGTTCATTAAAAGCAATGCTGTGATTAAAAGAAAATGGTGGAGAACATGAGCTAGTGAGGCTCGTGCAGGAGAATCTTTGTCAGTCTTTCTAAAGCTAATTAATTAGACTTTGGTTTTGATCCTGCTACTTTCATGGGAAGACCAGGAAGACCTATAGAGGAAAAAGCATGGGCTGGGGACACAGAAACCGCTGTGAATGTTTTCTTTCCACGTTACTGTCTGGCTGACTGCACCATGGCAGAACATTCACTGTGTGTTTATAGTTTGGTGGTGTCTTTATCTGATGCCTGGAATCTCACACAACTTACTTAAACTTTCTGCACTCAGTTTCTTGCAATGTTATGAGTAGTACCGAGCTAGTGAGGAGAGGTGGAGATGAGAGACTCTAGGGCTGGCTCCCGCTTCTGTGCTTAGGGAAGAGAAACCCTAAATAAGTGCGGTTACACGCTAAGGCTTAGAGTCACATTACTGATCAGGTGTTTGACTCAACTCCTCTCTTCTCTAAAAGAGTAAAATAACAACTCCAGACTGCTTAAATGCATACTATTGGGGATACACTAGGAGTATACATTACAATTCTGTGATAATGTTTTTAGCTCTGTAAGAAAAAAAAATTTGAGAGAGCGTTATCTACAGATACTCCCTCAAATGTAACCCCTTCCAGAATTAAGATGGTAGCTCTCACTGATGTTTAGTATTGAATGACTGATAAATAAGTATAATACATTTTTAGTTTTGATGAGGTTATAAGCCTTGTTGAAAGCAAGAAATGCAAATACTAGGTAAAGCAGTCACATCAGTTGTTACATTAGACATACTATTTAGTTTCCTGATCTTGGTGAGGAAAGAGGTAATTCCTTTATCCTTTTTTGTATGAAGTAGTACTTGAACTCTTGTGAAGTATTTTCCGCTTGATACTGCAAAAGAGAAAGTAGCTAACACTTGTTCCACTGGAGATTTGAGGTCACACAGAGATTTAATTCCCCAGTTGTGTCACAGGATTCATGGAAAAACTTTATGTCGATATCTGAAGGAAGTAATAGCCAAAATTTTCATACCGCTTTATATGGGAATCATAGTAACATACTTTAGTTCCAGTAATTCTTACAACTCTGAGGGATACCATTGTTGCCAATTCTTGTCTTAGCAGCTGTGTCCTGTAAAGTAACTGTAAACACCAAGAGAGTGAATATCAAATCATGGTTCGTAGGGAAATCTAGGGTTAGTTTCCTTGAGCGTTGGTTACAATATTTTTGTCACTTAACCAATACACACACTTGTCTCATTTGTCTATAACGACACCTTATTCCATGGATTTGTTGACTCATTAACATAAAACTCCAGGCCACAGTGTGACTAATTCATGACTGAATGAAGCTTATCTAAAGTATTTTCTTGTTGTGGCTGCATCACAGGCTTTTCGCACTTTGGGATGCTAGACAGAGTTTCAGTACTACCTTGTGGGCCATTTCAAACAGTGAAATCACCAGTGAAAAGCACAGAAATGCAAAAAAATATAGCATTAACTAGATCGTGAGAGGGATAATTGTTTACAGCATGAGAGTTGAGGGAAAAAGCAGGCTTGTAGCCTTGTTTGACCTCAGCTGAGAACAGGGGCTTTAGCAACCTTATGCACATGACCAAGAAATGATCATGTGCATTGATTTTGAAATTACAGATACTTTTTACCAAGTCAGCTGATTTGTAGGTACAGAATCTGAAAACAATAAGGATTGATTATAGAATCATTTCTTAATTAAATACTGAACCTTAACCAGACTACCCAACTTCCATGAAAGCAGTGAATACCAGAACCAATTTCTGTGCTCTGCATTTGCTTGACCATGGTATGCAGTCTGCCAAAACCATCTTCCCACATGCCAGAATTCCCTGCACCAAGCAGATGTCAAAAAGAGAAGACTGCTGTAGAAGGCCAAGTGGGAAGTTTTAGAGATTAAGCCTGGATATGGTTTACTTCATTTCCTCCACATTTCTTTGGCCCTATTTAATTGCAAGGGACCCTGTGAAATATCCTTTTTTCTACTTACCAACACAGACAAAAGAAGCAGAATTTGATGAACACAATAGCATTTTCTTCCTTCCAGAAGGACCTACTGATATTTTTATGTCATTTTTATTTTCCTTGTGCCATTTTTCTATGTCCCTTTAAGAAGTGCTAGAGACCTGCAGCTTCTGTGTGTTGGGATTCAGTGGAAGACAATAGTGAAAGTTGCAGTTTTGTTTTGCATGCAGTGAAAGTTGTATGCCGGGTAAATGAGCTGATTATTTTCTTACACTTAATTGTGTATTTCAACAGTCTTTCTCAAAATTAAAAGAGTTTTCCAAATGAAATGACTTCATTTAAAATTAAAATAGATTCAGAGATTCATTTTTTTCCTTGTCAGTAAATTTTCTCCAGACAGGTTCTTGCCTCCTATAATTGAAAGCAACCATAATAACAAATTTGATTGCATGACTTTTACTATTACTTCTGAGGTAATTGCCAGATTGGCATACACAGTAATTTGTATGTGAGAGGTGATCAGAAGTGAACATTTCCATTCAATCATCTCCCTGGAACTCATACATACCCCTGCTTCTGGCTACAGAATTGGGACCAGTAATTGCAACTTTGGGATGAGCTGTGCATCTGTAATAAGCTGCTTCATGTGTGATCAGCCCTGTTTTGGGAGGCAAACCTGAGCTGATTGCTCTGCTATTCTGGACCCTGAAGTCCTAGTGAAAGCAGTAGTAGTAGCTGGTAGTAGTAATAGCTGATGTGGTGGTGGTGGTGGTAGTAGTAGTAGTGACAGGAGTAATCCTAAGAGAAATTGTAGCCATCATTGTCATTGTAGCAACAGCGGTAGCCGTAGGTGTGATTACTTAAAAATATAGCAGAAAATGTGCAGATGGGAGTGGAGTCAGGACAGCCACTGCTTCAGGATGTACAAATATAGAGACCGGATGAAGAAGTCTGAAAGATTAGGATGAACATTTAGGAGTTTCTCACTTCTGCTTTCAAGTCTAAATTTAAGACTAGGTTAATTGAATTTTTTTCTTCAGTAGAAGGGGCCACACAGTTTTCCTTTACTCTGCAAAGAGAACAGTGATTATTTCCTGGAGAACTGGAACGCTCATGTGAATTGAAGGTAAACAAGCCATATGGCTGTGGATCTAGTCTCTCTGCAGGAGCTGTCTTTATAAAAGGCTGTATTTGCCTACTTTCCTTACATGTGCTGATAAAGTGTGTGTTCTAAGAGACCACTGCCTTTGTCCTTTAATTAATTTTTAAAGTCATAAAATGTTAATTACTTAAGATGCCATACACTCACTCTGGTATATATGATTGTGATGCTAAAGCAACACTAGACATTTGATAATTGTGATTCTCTATTTTCCAGTATAAATGTGCATATTCTTTGACTTCTTTTGTCTTATCACATTATCCTCTAACTGGTGGAAATGGAGAAATGGGCTTGTGTTCAACCTATCCCTAAAATATGCTTGGAAGACATGTCTTTGTGATTTTTGAGATTCACCATTATGGAAAACAATTCTCCAGCTTGTCCGTAATTAGTTAAAGTAGCTCTATTGAGCATCCACTGTGTTCACAGCCTTGTAACAAGCTCTCCTGGTAAATATCCAAGAAGCAGCTTTAAGAAATCAGTCCTACATATATTGTAGGAACTGTTACAAAGCCTGCTGGCTAGCAACCACTTCCTCTTCACACTTGGATCTTATTTTTGACCATTGCTTTAGATTTTTGTTGTTGTTGTTGTTCACTGGACATTCACAAGAGAGAAAAAACTGCTGAGAGTTACAGTTTATTTCAATTTCTTTTGGATTTGGCCTAGTTTCTTTGAGGCTTGGGCCTGAGGGCTATCCTAATTTATATGATTGATGCGCTTTTATTGTGCACTGTTGACAGGAGAGGAAAATTAACCTCAAATCCAGTAGTGATAATGAAGCCCCATTTTAACTCACTCACATGTCCTAGGAGGCAGTTTCTTTTATTGCCTGTCTGTGCAGTTGTGCACAGGTAGCAGCATTGTGTGTCTGGTGGAAGAAAACTTTGTCTTGGGGATTTGACCTTGATACACAGTAGAGAGTCTTTCCCATGTTCGTTTACCCTCTAGGGCCTGTGAATTGGTACTTGGATTTAAAATAAAATTCTAGGTATTGGGTGAGTAGCTTAGTGATAGCTTGTGTGCTTAGCATGTGTAAGGTCCTAGATTCAATCCTCAGCACAGTCACAAAACAAAAGCAGAACTGCCCAAGCCCTAAAGGCCTTGTTGTACTCTGAAATGTTCAAGATATAAAACACACTAATGGATGGGTTGAGAGGTGTCTGGGAGCTTACCGCGACACTTTTCCTTTATTGATAAAGGAAGCGCTGCGGACATGTTAGCGAATACCTGTAACCGCAGCGCTCTGGGAGACTGAGGCAAGAAGATTGCACGTTCAAGCCCAACCCGAGCAACTTAGTGACTTCACAAGACCCTGTCTCAAAATAAAAAAATAAAAAAGCCTGGGTTGTAGCTCAGTGCAGAAGCTTTGGTTTATATCTCCAGTACCAAAAAGAAGAAAGGAAGAGAGAGAGAGAGAGAGAGAGAGAGAGAGAGAGAGAGAGAGCTTGAAACCACTTAAATATTGTAAGAACTAAATACCCAGCCACAGTCCAAAAGTAAGATCATTTATCTGTGTATATGAATGGCTTATGAGGTTTGTGGTTATTTCTTTTCTTCTTGTTTGCCTTCTTCTTAATGGCCCTGGTTTCTATAGACCTGGAAGGTGTGTGAGTGGGCAGCAGTTACAATCTGTTAACTTCTCATGGTATAAGACAAGACAGAAGATGAAGATAAAATATTGTTTTAATATTCCCTTTCCTTAGTTGTCAGCAGCTTTAAGGATTCACAAATAGCTTGTGGCTTATAAATATTAAATAAAGGATTCATTATTGGAAAGCGTCAGCATGACTAACCAAACCCAGAACCCAAGTGATTTAGGTGATCAGTGTACCATTTGTAATGAGAAATTCCAGATGGAAGAGCAAGTTTCTAATCTCTTTAAATGTTCAAGAAAATAGTTTTACTGTAAGAAAATAGTGGGAAGCCTATATGAGTAGAATCTTGTTGATCACCTTGAGTCTGGACCCTCCAGCGTTTTTATAGCAGATAAAGCAATATAATAATTCTACATTTATGTAAGGGTCATAGTTTTATCACCATATTCTTTGAGTTTAGAGAGACAAGAAAATGAAACACAGTGGAGATATATAAGCACAGACTGAAATAGTTGTTAGAAAACCTACACACTTTTAGGCATAGGAGACTTATGAAACACCTTAGAATTTTCAATTGGGACTCACTTTGTTAGAATCCTGCAAAAGCTGATTCTTGATTTGATACATTGATTAGGGATTTTTCCCTTGTGACTCTTCATTCTTGCAAGCTTACGTGGACAACATATTCTAAGAGAGCAGAATCACTAAGTGTAGGCACTAAGATTTCTGAGACCTCTTGTTGAGTGGGCAGGACATTCTGTACACCTTAGCATCCCTCATGACATTATCCTATTATGCCATCCAGCAGAGACACCACACCACCATGAAGATTGTCCGTTATGCTCAGCCTTCTAGAGACGTGAATTGTTCTCTTTTAAGAACATGCCACTGAGGTTTTTTTAAAGCCTTACTATTCTAGGAAAAAGATCCATTATTGGGAAAATTCTTGCCTGTGACCGCTGAATCACCTACAGAGAGGAGTGGCATAGATACATATTTAGATGAAATTTAACACTGTCCTCATGCCCCGTATTTGCATTGATTAATTATGTTTGATCCAAATAACTGAGATATCAGTAATACTTTATCATTACTGTAATCTTTTTAGTTTCATTTTCCCTTTAATGTCAGTTTTTCTAAGACAGAAATAGAAAGGCAAGCAGATATCTCCTTTTGCAGGGCATAAACTCTTACCTAGGAGAGCCTGACTACAACTCTTCACACCTCGGTCAGCCTAGAGTGTGTCTCCATCGTCTGCAGAATCAAAGCCTGTTTTGTCACCTCCATGTTTGGTGGCCCAATCATCTTCGCGCTGTTGTACCCAGTGCCAGTTCGCAGGGAGTCTTTGGGGTCCTGCCTGCTTGGTCCTCTGTGGCAGCTCCTACTGGAGCTCTAGCGAACCATTTCTGCACCCAACTTTGCAGCTGCTCCCACAAACATTAGTTTGTGAAGTCCTCAGTTTACTTTGAGGAAGACATTATCAGCCATTGATTTTAAAGGTGGGGCATCTGAGCTCTTGAACTGTTAAATGACACAAGCAGAAAATCAGAGTTGGGTTTGGGAATTCGAAATTCCTTTGCTCTTTTCTTGCTCTAGGATGCCGAAGGTATGGTGGCATCTTGCTTTAAGGCTGAAATTGTCATTGTTTTCCTCTACTTTCCCCAAAACAGTGATAAAATAGCAACATCATCATGTAGCCAAATGTGGCCTCATGCTTATGCTGCTAGGGGAGCGTCTTGGCCACAGGGACCCTGTCTCTGAGACCCAGGTCCAGCCCTGTGTCTGGATTTACGTTGAAGTATTAAGAGTTCAGCTCATTTCTCATGTTTCCAGATTCAGAACTTTCTTTTCTGCTCTGCCAACACATTGAATAAATGGGCCCTATATCTTTCTTTTCTAAATATTCTGGATAATTACATGTTACTCTCTCTTTCGACTTCAAACACATATCTTAGGACTCATTTTGACATGACCCGGTAGTGTTGCTGTGGCTTCTTTCCTGACCCCCAGCCTTCTAGCCTGTACCCCCACTGTTGCCGAATATATCTCAGCTCTCCTGATGGATGCAGACTTTCTTAGAGTGAGTGGGGAATTCAGAAATATTCTGGTCCAGTCCACCTCTAAGACAAAACAGTTACAACATGGTCCCAGAGGAGAGGCTTTCCCTGCAAGAGAGGGTCCCAGCCGCATCTTGGGGTTTGCTGACACCAGCCAGAGCTGAATCCTTCTGCACCCTATCATTCTCTCCATCTGAAACTTTCCCCGACTCTCCCCAGCCCGCCCAGTGCAGTACAGGTTTCTTTGTCGGGTGTTGAGATGCTCTCCATGACCCAATTCCAGCGCGCTGTTGGAATTATCTCCCTCTAATCCCTAAATCTATGTTCCAGCCAAAATGCACTGCTGACTCTTCTTTCAGCATGCCTGCTGCTTTCCTGCGTTCTTGCCTGTTTTGGGTAATTCTCTCTTCCCAGAAGCCCTTTTGCCCCCATCTTGTGCCATCTTTGACCCTCAAAACTCTCTGGTTTTTCTCTACTTGGAACAAAAGGACCTTTTCCATCTGTGAGAGCTCAAACCATTCTACTTCTCTGCTACAGGTTTATCTTAAGTCTCCCTTGCATTGTATTTATTTTTTGCTCACCTTATAGCCCCACTAATTCCAAGCAACTTCAGAGCAAGGAAGAATTGTGTCTTGCTTACCCCTGTATCCCTCTCCCTCTAGCCAAGTGGACTGGCCTGGCTTGGGGTGGCCAGTTTGGTGACCAGATAGCTGAAAACACGACAGAAAGACTGCTAGGAAAGGTCTGACTAACATTTAAGGAATATTTAAGGACTTGAGTTCTTTTCCTAGAGAATGATGAGTTGGCTCTATTGAGTTGAACTTAGCTTGGTTTTTAAGAAGTTGTAAAGTTGCTCAGGGGGAGCCATGCTTTGCTTTTCCCATCATTTCTTTCCATACCCACCCCGTGGCATTTGCTGAATGTCTAAACGATGAGGCTGTGTCTTCCGGCAGTAAATACATCTCCCATCACTCTCACACCTCCTGTAGCTGGGCCTGTTCATTCTTGGGAGGGAGAAGTGGGTATTCATGCTCTGGGAAGTGGTGCTACATGCCTGACAGATATTGTGGACTTGTTAAGTGAAGTGAAGACTTCTCATTACTTATGTAAATGGCTATCAGTGTGTCTCCCCTGCCATGTATAAATGCTTGGAAATAATCTCCAGAAGTGAAGACTTCTCATTACTTATGTAATCTCCAGAAGTGAAGACTTCTCATTACTTATGTAAATGGCTATCAGTGTGTCTCCCCTGCCATGTATATATGCTTGGAAATAATCTACCTACCACAAAGGAAACTTACTACTTAAAAAGATATGCTTCCCATATCTACTGACCTCTGAGTGGTGAGTGAGGCGAGTGAACAGAGTACACGTGAATTTGCGATAATAATAAATTATGCATAATAGGTTGCACTGTCTGTTATTTGTTTGGTGAATATGGACTAGCATGAGCTTGATTTTTTTTCAGACAGAATTTTTTCGGTCCTGTCTTCCTCCACTCCCTTGACTTCTTCATAAGCTTCAGGGAACTTGCTGGAGATGAGAGCTTGCTTTGCTCTTTTCTGTGTCCTGTGTCTGGAGGAACAATGAAAGGATTTAATTGGCCTTCACCAAAATTTATTGTTCCTTGACAGTTTGATCCCAGAAATTTACGCGGTGTCTGTATGTAGCCAGTAATTGAACATTTTCACTAATTTTCTTTAGCTATCTCAAGGATCAAACTCATCAGGAAAGTTGTGTAGTTCGGTAACTAAACAAACCAAAAAGCGGAATGAACACCCATCTCTTACTGTCTACATCCAAGGTATATAGCATCTGTTCCTAGACAGAAGATGTAAGTTGAATTGTGTGAAGTTAGGGACTGAACCTGGAAAACATAGTTTCCTGGGCATTATTTTTTTCTGGGTCTAGACTTTAGGCCACCAATAACCAATAAAAAAAAACAAACACGAGATTTGTATGCATTGAAATACCTTCTTGTAACTATGTCAGAAACTAAAAACATATTTAACCCAATATATCAAAAGTATTGTTGCTTCAACGTGTAATCAGTATTTTAAGAATTAATGACAAGATATTCTACTTTGCTGTTATTACTGAGGCTCTGAAGTCCAGTATGTGTGTTACTCCCCTCTGTTCTGTGGCTTGTAGCCAAAATAGATAGAGCCTGGTTAGGATACGATTGAGAAGTAAGAACGCAAAGGAACAGCTATGCCATTCCTTTTAGAAAGGGGCCGGAAAACTTCCTCTGTAATGAGACAAGCAGCAAATGCTCTGTGAGCCATATGGCCCTTGTTCTGGCCCTGGAGGACAAAAGTAGCTACAGACAATGCCTGAACTAAAGACTGCTGGCTTCCAGCAAAACTCTGTTTACAAACATAAGCCTTGAGTGTGTTTCGCTTGCAGGCTAGTTTGCCTGTCCCCACCTTAACTTTAAAACACTTTACTCCAACATGTAAACCAAAATAATTTCCCTTTGAAATCACAGTTTAGTGGTGAGTAATGCTGTTTGTATTTAGAAACCATGAATACAGCAAATGACAGGCTCTACAGTTGATTTCCTCTTTCACAAAACAATTGGTAATTCTCAGTTTGTCGTATTGTTGTTTGTTTGCTGGTTTAGAAAATGGAAATGTTTTTATATCACTATTAATTGAAACTTTTTTTCTTTTTCTTTCCTCCCACTCTTCATCTCTTCTGGCTGGAATAATATTTCTGCTGGTTTGACTGTTGTTTTCTTACTCATTATTACCCTGTAAAAACAGGTAAGATTCTTCTGTTTCTTTTTGAATTTTGTGCCCAGTATTATAAAAATTATCATGCACGCTTTTGATTCTAATTTAAGTATTCTAGTAAATAGCACAATGCAATTCACATAAATTTGTTTGAAATGAAATTGCTTCCAGTTACATATAAATAGTCACTAGTATAGAATACATAGTGAGGTGGATTTCAATTGAATGTGGGAATATTCTCTTAAAACATTTTATAAACCACGATTAATAATTCATACAGGATCATAACAGGTGGATACAGTATTATACTTAGTTTTTCATTCTCAAATTAGATGTCTACCATAAACCCACATATTCCTTTATGAGTGTTAATGTGATTATGTTCAAAGTTTTTTTTTTTTCCATAAAACCTTGCTCACATCAGGAGTGTTGGAAGGAGCTGTTCCTCTGTGTCTTGGCACTGGGGAGTGAGCGGCTGTGTTCCGTGAAGCAGTGAGAGAGGCTATAAGATAACTGGGCTATTTGGTTATATAATGGGGAGGAGGCACCATCTTCGCATTTGTTTTGATGCCTTGATAAGAACCAGTTCTAGAGCTTCCTGCACATCAGGGTGTAATCGGGACATTTAAAGGAAGAAGACATGAACATCTTTTCTCTCTTATTTTGTTGTTGTATCATGCCTTTGGGGAAAAATAAAGACACACCTTAAGATTTCTTTTCTCCTCCATTTAAAATAGCTTAAACAATAACATCGCTCTGACCCCCCTGGAGTCAGTTTCTCTAGTTTTGCTGCTCCTCTTGTGGGTGGTGATGTGTTAGGTGATTGAGTGAGTGATCTGCTGTAGTGACCAATGGAGAGACCTTTCCACCCTCTTCCAGGAGCATGTCTGTGCCATCCACCTGCCCCTGTGTCACCAGGAGGAAAGGGTCCCCCAGAAGACGTCCCTCACCTTCTCTCCTTTCCATCCTGTGTCCATGTTCCTCTTCTCTAATTTCAAGGGTAAAATTCCTCCTTCAACCACTGAGCATCGCTCTTGTCACTGGTGTCTGCCTCCCCCCGCCTCTTCTGGAAGTTGCATTGTAGTCAGGGAAGCCTCTCCGTGGGCATCGGCTAGCAGATCTGTGCCAGCAGATCTCTGACAGCAGCCTGCAAACAGCACAGGGCTTTCTCGGGCCCAAGAGACACAAGCGCCCTTTCCTCCCACTCGCTCCTTTCCTGGTATCCTCATCACTTGCATGCTTTTGTTGTGTTCCTCACTCTTGTGTGTCACACACAATGCCGTCCTAGTAATGTTTCCCCAACCATGAGCTCAGTGGTCCTTTGGAGGCCTGTGCTTGTCCCCTTAGCACTTTATCCCCCTGTAGTCCCCTTTTTTCTCTCTGCTCCCCTCAGTTTACCTTCTGCTCCATAGCTATCCCTTGGGGAGTGAGTGTTCTTAAAAGCTCTGTTTTTAATCCCTGTTACTACCCCTCAGGGGTCATTATGGCTTCAGGATGTCCACTTACATAATCTGTCCATGGCTGTCGTGTCACTTGTGCTGTGGTACACAAATGCCTGTGTTCACCCTGACCCTCCAAATCATACATGTCCCAGATAGCATCCATCACCTTCCCTTCTTCCTTTTGAGCCACCATCATTATCACATCTGTCACTTGTGAGGGCCTTGGGTCCACCTCTGTCCTGGGTCCCACCATGGGATCACTGTCTTCCCATTCCCCCTTGCTGGCCCTTTAACCTGTGTTTATCAGATTCATCTTCACACAGAAGAACTCTGACCGCATTACTGCTCCAAAACTCTTCCTTGACTTTTCATTGTTGATCAGTAACGTAGAGCAGTGCTTGATGCAGTAAGTGCTCAGAAAATGCCGTATTTTCCTCCCCATTGCCATCATTGTTGCTATTTAAAGCCTTCTGTGATTTGGGCCAAACTTCTCTTCTACTTTATTTCCCAACAGTAGAAAGAGAGCAGGAATTCAGTGGGCTATAGGTGACTCCTCTTCAGGGTAGAAATGAGGACCAGTGGGAAATGAGACTGGCCAGGGGTACAGGGGACAGATACGGGAAGAGCCTTTACTCAGACTTTTGAACTTCCTCCTGCGGGTGTGCTGAAGGACTGAGATAAAGTTGTGATATTCTCATGTGCCAACCAATGAAAACTACTCACTCCTTTAATATACGCTGGTCCCTCCCCGTCTGGTCCTATTGAAATCTATTTTTAATTAAAGAAGTGTTTATCCTGCCATCTTTTTAAAGACTTGTTTCCTCCCTCGCTCTTCTTGAAGTCTCCATGGTCGGTGAGCACCTCCAGCTTCCTGTCTTATAGACATGTCTGACACAGCTTCTGGGCCCTGCAGGGTACAGCAGGGTGCTATGCACCTTGCAGGCATTCAGCAAGTGGTTCCAGGGATTCACATGTGACCTAGATGCTTTGGAGTATCTGCCATGTTGTAAAATTTCACAGTAGGTTTATTCAGGATCACTATTTTTAGTGATTTTTTTATTATAATATTTAGCCTTGGCCATATCCTGCCAAAGTCAGTACAGTCTGTTTAACTGAAGGAAGCCAAGCTTTGCTAGGTCAATTAGAGATCTATCAAGTCTAAATAGTTTTCTCCCCAGGCAAGGAGAAAATTGCCTGCCTCTTTGCTCTATCAGCTCTTTCCTGCCCCGTCTCAGACTATCGTCTGAACAACCCTGCACCTTTAGCTTCTGGAGAAAATGCTTACACACCATGATAACCCTACTGACCTTCACTTGATTTTCCAGGGAGAATAACAAAGCAATTTCTTGTTAAGTTGCTTGTTTTAGTACTACACTGCTTTGCCAGTTCTTTTTTTTTCCCCAGCACTGGAGATTGAACTTAGGGCCTAGTATATTACTCTTTTAAAATTTTATTTTGGGATATATGGTCTTGCTAAGTCATCCAGGCCCACTTTAAATTTGTGATCCTTCTGCTTCTGTCTCTGGAGTGACTGGGATTATTGGTGTGTGCCACACAGCCAGCACTTTGACAGTTCCTGTTATACACACACACACACACACACACACACACACACAAAGGTACAGAGAGGGTAGAATGTGATGTGTAGCACCTAGCAACTAAATGCCCCCTTGTGAGCATTTTCCTACTTTTATTTCTAGGGCACATAATGGGAAGGCCAATTGTTGAGCTAAAACATCCGGCTTTACTGTATTTGTTAAATGTATCTGAAATAAAGACACAAATGTTCACACGACAGAGAGATCACAGTTTGTGTTTACTGGAAGCAGTACTAGCCCTGGGAGGACGGCTAGTACCATCGTAGCCTTCCGGGGCAGAGAAGAGATGGAACGGGTGTGTCATTGCGGGCATTGCAATGGTCATGAGCAGGCCTGCCAAACACGTATAGGAGGACCAGGGCGTGCAAACACAAGAGCTCTGGGAGACGGGTTGCACCATTTGCCTCTCTAAAACAGCCCTCCTGGAGGCCATGTTGGTTGAGGACTGCAGAATCACGTGCACAGCCACCACAGATAAGGCAATAGAAAAAACTGGGACACAAGTCTGAGGCTCGAAAATGCCATCATACATTATTTATACCTCCCGATACAAAAATATATTGCAAATGAATGTAAAGGAGAGAGATGATATTTCTTTTTTCCCTTGATGTTCGATTCAGACTGGATACATTTCTTCATTTTATTTCAGCCTGTCTGCTGAAATAGGCCAGCATGTTACAGAAACGTGCTTTTCTCTTGAAGTGAGTGAAGTGGCTCAACTCAAGGAATTCTTCCTTGTATAAAAGATTTTTTTTTTTAAAACTGACTTTAACAGTGTCGCGTTCTTTGCTGATCTGCTCTAGTAATGGTAGAAGTTCTGTCATTTAAAACTCTGAGGTAAGATGAATAGGACTACAAAACTACAGTTGAATTACAAAAAAAAAAGATGAATTATGGTATATTTCTAAAGAAGTCTGTATCTCTATTAATGGTATTTGGAGGAAATGATGTGGGAGAGAACACACAGTCTAATGATTACTTATCGGATGAGGACTTGTTAGTCTGTGCTAATTTGATTGTTCTTACAGAAGCAGATATAAAGTGATCTGTGGAAGGTGGAGTAATAGTGCTGAGTGCTCAGTTGGTACCAGGTGTTGTTTAAACACTTTACTTACCTGACTCCCTTAGCCTAGTCCCAAGGGGTTGGCGTTAATACCACCTCATTTCACAGTGGAAGAAATGCAAGAGCAGAGAGGTTAGGAAACTTGATTATTAGCACAAAGCTGGTGATGGGGAGTGGCGAACAGCTTTAAACAGAGAAATCAAATCAGAGCCTGAACTCCTAATTATGTGCTCTCTTGTCTCCTGACCTGTACTGGACCAGAGAATCTACAACTTCTGCTTAATGTTTACAAGCAAATTTGGTTATCTTACATTGGAACATTGCATTTATAGCAACAGATTAATAGGAGTCCAGTATTTTCAGTGAGGTTTAAAGATACTTGGCTCTGAAGATGCCTGTCCAAAACCTTAAATGTTTTAATGGTAGCAACCTAGCAGATGATGGATGGATAGATAAGCATTAGAAAGATAGGACAAAAAATAGATAAAAAGAGATGGATAGAAGGAGGGCCAAAGGAGAAAAATAGGAAGGAAGGGAAGAAGGAAAAAGAAGAAAAGAAAGAGAAAGGAAGGAGACAGATAAATGGCTGAATGGATAGATGGATGTGTGGCTACATAGATGGATGGATAGATAGATGGGTGAACAGACTGTCTATACATGTGTAAAGATAGTGGCTGTAAGTTTCTTCTTTTAGGCTTTGTATTTGCTAGGCTTTCATGTGACCAACATAGACAGCACTGGGACACTTGGGAGATGCATCACTTCACATTGCTGGTCCTTTCCCTAGAACGCAAGGGTCTGCGTAAGTCTGGAAATACAAGAGCTGACATTTGTCCTGTGCCATGCTTTCCTGAACAATGAAAGGCAAGCAAAATGAATCCTGTTGTTTCCACTAGATTCAACTGTGTTTGAAATAAACATTTATTTATTTGGGGAACTTCTTATTCTCCGTGTAATAAATAAAATCACGGCGAAGGGTAAAATCAGATTTAAAACTAATGACATAAAGCATACCTTAAAACAATTTAATACTATAATGTTCTAATAAAGTGATACTGAAAATTTTTGCAGATATTAATAATGTCTGAGACTGAACCCAATAAGCCATGGAAAAATATAACCTCTGTCTCCTCGGCCACAGCAGGCTGGAAGCAAAAGTGAAATTTAAGTAGTCTCAGAATGAATTCTCTGTCCCACCTGCACTGTGGCGGTGAAGTCCTGCAACACTCCTGGCATTCCAAGAAGACAATTTCATGTCTCCTTGTTTTCAGGGCTCCTTGTACTTACCCATCCTGGTAGCTGCTGGTCTCCAAGGTTCTAGCTTGCTATAGTGATATCTGTAATCACAGTGAATCCCTCTGGGCTCTGGAGTCTGAGTAGGAAAATTGGCATGCTAGCAAGCACTCTGACATTACTGTGTTCTCCTGGAGGGGAGCAGAGACAAAATTTAAAGCTTTAAAACCTCAACATAGCTGGATATGGTGGTGCACACCTGAAATACCAGCACTCAGGAGGCTGGGGCAGGAGGATTGTGGTGAGTTTGAGGGCAACCTGAGCTACAAAGTGAGTACAAGGCCAGTCTGAACTGCATAGTGAAGCCCTATCTCGAAAAGACAAAGCAGAACAAAACCCTGTAAAAAAATAAAATAAAATCTCAAAATAGAGGGAATTGGACATTTGTTTGGATCAAAACTGCTGTCTGATTCAAGAATCTTTTTTGAGTGATGAAAATGGTTGGTGTTTAGAGACTTTTAGGAAAGATTTTTAGAAGTTTTTATTTTGCAAGAACACACAAATGGCTTTTGTGCATCACTTTGTAGGGTAGGTTTGCCTTTGGTCCACCAGGCAGTCACAGATCACCAGAAATGTGATTTGCTCTGCTGAGGACACTCCCTTTTGTAAACTCACCCATCCAGTTGGCAAATGTACCATTTACCCTCATGTTGAAGCATTTTAGGCCTCCAGTTTTTCTGATTCTCTAGTCCCTTTACTTTGCAAACTTAGTGAGGATCTGTGCTATGAGTGATTTCCTCACTCACAAACAGCCATGGGCTGGTGTTGGCATCAGCTATGTGTTGTGCTTCCTGGCCCAGTGCTGGTTCTGACCCAGTTCAGTGACCGCAGACAAGTTGCTTATCTAAACTCCGGGTGTCCCATGGGAGATTAAATAGAGGTAGTGATTGCTATTCTTGGAGTTTACAATGCAGGGATAGACAGGATGATTACAGTTCCTGCTCTGATGTCAGGCTCAGTGTATACCTTTTGTGAACAGTCTACAAATACTAGATTTACTTTTAAGCTCAAGATCCTGTGATCAAGGAGTAACTATTTAAGACTGCTTTTCTTTTGGGTTGGTGCAGGTATTTTGGAACTTGAGTTAGGTATTGGTAGCACAATCTTGTAAATATTCTAAATGCCACTGAAGTGCACACTTTAAAATAAAAGATTAATTTTATGTTATGTGAATTTCACCTCCATTTTAAAAATCCTGTGATCAAACCCCTGGTTTTCTACAAAAGTTTTGATTTATCTTGGAACTGATTCTCACTGACCTTAAGATAGTTTCTTCCCTGAAAAATTCCTCTTTTTTTTTTGTTGTTTGAGAATACCTTTAAACTCACGATCGGGGCAGAGGGTCATGTACGAATGTGAGTTCAGACTCTGTCAAGTGTTGTTCACACGCAGTGAGTTCATGGTCTTCCTAGCAATGCTTGAAGCTCTGCTTCTACTCCTTGGTACGTGGTGATAATTCTTATTCCAAACTCTCTTTGGAGGGCTCTCAGGAAAGGAGGACTGAAGATGAGCTTTGCTGTAACTATCCTCCCACAGAGAGGGTGAGAAAAATAAAAGGCTCTGTGACTAGCAGAGGGACCCCCCCAGCACCAGTTTCCTACTTTTGCTCCACTCCCCTAAGTTAGAAGCAAAGCAGTTATGATTGCTTCTTATAAAGCTAAATAGCTGTGTCTGTCCAGTTGACAAGGTCCATTAGAGGGTCACTCGGGCGGCATTGCTGAAGCAGGAAGAGGAAACCTGTCCGAATTAGTGTCTTAGCAGGATATGAACCCACCATTTTGATGGGAAATCTCTTGCCTCAGGCATGTGGCGAGAGTTGGAGTCTGAAACAGCCCCCTGTCTCTTCGTGGCTGCTGTGGATGTCTCGGATTCAGTCACACTGTGTGGTATTATCCCCAAAACTACTGTTTCGAGACAAGGGGGAAAGGGAGAGAGAGTCAGAGACAAGGAGAATAAATGAATGAGAAAGAGAGAAAGAGAGAATGAATAGAGAGAGAATTAATTTATATATGGCTGGTTATGGTTCACTTTCATAGAGCCCAAGCTGTAATTAGGTAAAGGATGGCAGTAAATAAATCATTGTTAGAAATAAAGTCTTTGAGTGTTCATGGAATATACAGCAGAATGAATCCAACGCCACTTGCTCCTTTTAACCTTTATAGGAGACTTGAGAGGCTCTTTATTTCCCCCAAGAAACAGAATTCATTGCTTTGCGAAATTACCCTGATGTTATTTTCCCTTTCAGTGAAGAATTTTTCAAACCTGGCGTAATGGGCTTCCAGGGCACTCGCTTTCATACCGCTTAACCCCAACCTACAATGATCAATATATTTTATATCAGGATGTAGATATATAGGTACCTGTATAGATAAATTATGTAATTTAATATACCTTAGCTATACCCACATCAAAAATGATTTTTGAGACAAAATTTCACAAAATGCTACTAATCCATCACACATGGATGCTACATTGTATTATTCTAGTTTATTGTTCTTTATTATTCTTACTCCCAGTCATATGATTTCTGGTCACACTGCCTCTGTCTGGAATCTGTAAAACAGCTTTTGGGTCCTTGTGAAACCCAGAAACTGCTTGCTAAATATGTTTGAGGCCATGAGCCTCTTCCTGGGAATAGCATTCAGGGTGTTCATCAGATATTTCAAAGGTAGTTTCAGTGACCCAGAGACGCTGAAGAACTGCTAGTCTGAAAGGACTTTATTTTCATAGGTTGACAAGTTTCAAATTCATTTAATTTTAAATTAAATTTAAAGATAACATGAATGTTAATATTTTTCCCTTTTAATGACAAAATGTCTTTTTCCCTTAAACAGTTTGTTAAGTGGCAGCATCACTATATGGAAAGTAAGGGTTTGGGTTAGATTTTTCTGGTTTCTTCTAATAGTATATGTAACCAATACTTTAGTTTGTGTCACAAAAAAATGTATGTTTGTTGTAAAAAAAATTTTATAAATGTATACTCAAATAATGAAAGAAAAGAACAAAACAAAAATTGCCTATTAATTTACCTTAAAAATATTTCTCATTAATATTTTAGTGTTTTTTTCCACTGATTTTCTACATACAAATGTTCTATAAATTAGTTTTTGCATTATGGTACAAACTTTACAGCTGGCTCTATTCATTGCATTTCTGTTACTTTATATTTGTTATCTGTTACATGCGAAGTTACCTGTGGAATATTTAATTGTGTAATATATTTTAACCACTTCATTTTGTTGAGCATTAGCTTGCCCTCAATTTTCACCCTATAAACAACTTTGCAGTGAATATTCTTGCAGCTTTCTATACTAACTTTGCTTTCTTACTACAGAATAATTCCTTTAGGTGGATTAGTTAGGTCTAAAGATATAAATATTTTTGCAACTTTGGAGACCTATTGAAGATTGCAAAGTAATATAAATGAGGACTCCAGGACCAGGGTTAACTACTGCCCTGCACCTCACGGGTCCTCTAGATATGTTGTTCCTGTGATTTGGGAATCCTTCGCGACATAGAGCCTCAAGGTTCACCTTTTGGCGAGAGAGTCTTTTAAGCTTCCCTTCTCAAAGAAGTGTTCAATTCAGTAACAGGGATATTTCATTTGGGACTGACTCTGTGTGGGTAGTAAGTTGTTTACCTGACAGTAATCGAATCCAATCCTTAGCTGAATTGGATGTGCTGGTGGTACCTACCTGGGGGAATTGCTGTGAGTCAAGTCAATAAAGCAATTTCAAATAGAAGAAAACCCGAATTTCCTTCTTAAAGAATAAATAGACAAAGCGCTTTTCCTTTGAAACAGTGTTAATTAAAATGGACTTTGAGTTGTGGGAAGCAGGTCTAGAATTTCTCAGAAGTCGTCTCTTATGAAATGTGCCTTGAGTTTCCATCTTGTGCTTAATCTAACCAGAGCCTTGTCGCAGTGACCCCTCTCCCGGAGGGCTGGGTTTGAGTGAGATTCTCAGTAAATGAGGAAGCCACAGTAGGTAAACTGGGAAATACTGTAGCATGTCACTAAAAGTAAATTTAGTTAGTGTGATTTAGTGTGGCCTGGTGACAGGAGCAGTTTCTTAAAGGAATATACATATTTTGCTCTTCTTCTGGTTTAAAGAAAATGTTGTGAAGATTGGATTTATAAGGCAAAATATTTTCCAGACTTTTCCCAATATGCATGGTAATTCTGATGATCCAGATCTCCCCAGCCTGTGCTTTCTGTAGCTGCAGTGAAGCTGGCAATAAGGACATTATGGATTATGATCCCACCCACACACCACGTGATCTTCCCCGTGGCAAAATCCCTCTCCACTGCCTAGTCTCCTGGGACTTTCTTATGCCCTTATTTTTGCTTCTATTTCTGTAACAGAATTAGCCTCCAACTGGGTGATTTATAAAGAAAAGGAATCATTTCTCAGGGTTCTAGAGACTGGAATCAATAGCTGATTTCCAGAAGGGCAAGTGTGAGAGAGACAACTGAACGCATCTAGCTTGTCAGTAGCTCACTCTTTCCACAACCAACTCACACCTGAGATAACAACCTCAGTCCATTCCTAGGGTTCAGAGACCTCATGACCTAATCACCACTTCATCCTTTAATACTTTTACAATGGCAATTTAACGTAACAGGAGTTTTGGAGGAGGCATTCAAGACAGCGTTTGTATCCAGAGTGCACCATCAGAAAGGTTCCTTTGGTGTTTCCATGCTGGCCTCTTCTTTGGGGCTGGCCTCAGCTCCTCCTAGGTCTGGACTGGGGTTTTCGGGTAGACTATGTGATATAGCAAAGACTGGGTTTCTATACTTTTCCTGTTTGCTTGCAGCCCTCAGTCCAGTACAGAATCCTAGCTTTCTGCCCCCTTGGGATATAAGTTTTGTTACTGTAAACACCCTGGTTTCTCATGTGCAGAGATATCTCACAGATCTCTTTCCAACTGAAACCCAGCAGGTTCACTCAGAGATTTCTAAATCCAGAGCCAGCCGGCCAGATTAGTGAATAGATCTACATAGGGAACAGGCAATTTGCAGGTCAGAAACTGAGCCCCAGAGAAGTGAAATGACTCACCTAGCTAGTAAGCTAGCTTACCACACGTCACACTCCCCACCTTTTCCCCCCGGTACTGGGGATTGAACTCAGTCTCTTCACCTTCAGCTACATCTGCAACCCCTTTTCTATGTATGTTTTTTTCACTGTGAGACTCATTGAGTGACTAAGTTGCTCAGGCTGAGATGGAGCTTGTGACCCTCTTGCCTCAGCCTTGCAGAGGGCTGGATGGCAGAGGTTTGCCACTCCTTTTCAGACTTCTTGATACTTCATTGGTGTTCATGGTCAGCTAGTTTATCACTAGAGTTTCTAGGCTTAATTTAAAAGTCCTATTCTCAGCACTTATTTTCGTTTACCTGGAACTCACTATTTATGCATTTATGTATTTATTATTATCATTTGATTTATTTGGAGACAGGATCTTGCTGTGCAGTTCAGGCTGGCCTGAAAACTCACTGTGGAGCACAGGCTGGCCTCAAACTCATTAGGATCTTCCTGCCTCACCCTCCCCAGTTCTGGGATTACAGGTGTGCTCCACTGAGCCCTCGGCACTGTAGGTCGTGACCGTGGCATTGCTGTATCCATTATGACCTGGTGCTGCCCTTCCTATCCCAGTCCTCAGGGTGTTGTTGAATTTCGTTGAGTATCTCCTAAAAATCTAACTGTAGATGATAGTTACATCTTAGAAATCACTTGGAGGTTTAAAGGTTTCCTGGAAGGTTCTTTCCTTATTCCCGGAATTAGAGGTCTGGTATTCTGTTGTCACTTGTCTCCATTTGACTTCCTTAGGTTTTTGGGGACCAGGTTGACAGAGCTTCTGTCTTGTCAGATGATTGCTAAGACCTGCTTGCTTCTGATAGCAAATCAGAAGTTGTTTTTTGTTTTTGTTTTCTTTTTTTCCCCTCATATGTTCTGTCCCTATGTGGCACTTGGGAGTCTCTCTGTGACTGCTGTGATCACTCTGGTGAAGCATAACATTTATGAAAAAGATGGAAGCCCTTTAAAGGTAGGATATAGGAAGGCCTCAAAACACAGCTGTACCTTAAAGTGATTTTCCTTCCACTGGCTGTATGTATTCAGGGCTGGACTGTGGAGAATGTAGGCCCGGTCACAGCTTAGTCACAAGCTGCCGTGTTTATTAGCAACACAGAATAGCCCACAGGAAAGCAGCTAAAGATGGCTGATACATTAAGCACATTCTTTATGTTTTGAAATGTTTAATATACTTCCTTGACTTGCCTTATTTTCATAAATTTACTTTCTGCGAGGAAAATTGGAACATCTCTCACTTTCTAAATTTCAGTTTTTATGAGGTTGACATTTCCCTTAGTGTATGGTTGGCTATAAATTATTGAGCTCTATTAAATAAAGCTTTGCCTCCTAGGCCCAAACACCCTATAAAATGGATAAATAATAAATGATTTAGGAAGATTCTAGTAGTCTAAAGAGCCTGTTACAAAACTAAGATACTGAAAGGGAATGTAGAAGTAGAAAACGGTCAATCTTTTAAATTTAGTAATTCACCCCCAACCCCGAGTTATGCATTATGAAAACTTTTATTAATTGTATAATTCTTCAGTAACCTAAAAGCCTTTGCTGTGAAGAGAAGAAAATCATTTTAGGTTGTCTATTTAACTGCACATGTGAACATTCTCCTTTCCATGTAACAGGGCTTTGCTGTTCTCCATCCAGTCCTTGCTGTGTTAGCCACACAGTCTTCCTAGTGAGGACTCTCTCCGTGGTATCTTTGGGTGGTGTCTTACTCAGAGTGGCCCTGGGGTCCCTGACTCCTGGTATTTAGATCCTTGGCTAATCTCTTGCCTTAAGTAGAGGTGTGACCTGGGACTTGTTTCTAACCAGCGTGATAAAGTGAAGAGTATGTAACCAGTGCAATACAGAGAAGAGTTTGGTTGTCATTAAGATGGCCAACCAACCTCTCAGTGGCAAGGCCACACAGCACAAGAGTGTGTGAGATGGGGGACATTCATGTGGCCATCTTTGGAAAGTGCGATCTGTCTTAGCCAGTGGTTTCTTCCCATTAACTAGATAAACAACTTGGTTTTATGGATAATGTATATATAGCACACAGATTTATATAACAGGTGTAAAATTAGCAAAATAGTATGTTGAAGTAGAAAAATTGAATATTTTTAAGATTCAGTTCTTCCTCACTTTAAAGATTTTATACTTAGGTTTTGTAATTTTGGTTTCTTCACTAAAAAGTCAATTCAGAAACAGTTTTAGACAAGATATATAATATGATTATGATGTGCATTCTTTCTGGTTGATTTATCATGTTTTATGCTAGTGTGGTGCCTGACTTCATGGGATAATTGAGAATCGCTGTCTTTTGTTGTCACTGTGAATTACCTTTGGATATGTATATGGATATTTGTATATAATACAGCAGTCTTTAAAGTCTTAATGTGGAGCCTTAAGAAACTATATGCATATTTTAAAAAAAAAAAACAAAACACTGTCTTTGGTAATGTGTAGGATTTAGCTTGCCAAGAACACAAGTTCTAAAGGTCAGTTTAGAGGCATTCTCCCCTTCTATAGTTTTGCAAAAAAAAAAAAAAAAAGTTTACATTACATATAGTTCTAAAAGTCTGTATTGTTGTGTGTAGTAACTGTGAGAAATTTAGAAGGTCTCTAATTGCTTTCTGTGTAAAAACAGAACCTCAGCTTTTTGGGTGTAAATTTTATTTTTTAAAATTCCTGTATTTAAATTCTATATGTGGAAAGAAAACATCTATATGTCTGGCATTTCATTCCTCTAGTATACTAAATATTTCCCCAGGGCATGCGGTTTTAGTTGTCATTAGTCACTTGGAATTTTTCCTAGAGCTGTGAAAAGTCTACAAGGTGTTGATCAAGGTGTTGGAAGTAAATGAAAGAATTAAAGGACGATTGGTGGTTAAGAGCATTTAAGTTAAGAGCAACTCTCTTAAGTATGTAGGTCCTACATATGTGAATTAGCTCTGTTTACCCACTCTACCATGTATATTTATATCATAGCATCATGTTTGCATCATAATTTTTGACAGTTTATAAAATAAAGACCTGTCTTCTTAGAAAATTGTAAGTGTATAAAACAGTATTAATTATTGCATTTTGCTACATCCTAGATCTCCAACTCTTAATGTTGCATAATAGAAACTTTACACTCCTTGAGCATTACCTCCCATTTCCCCTGTTGTGACTTCCTGAGAACCTACCGTTTTATTCTCTGCTTCTAGGATGTTGACTATTTTAAAGTATAAGTGTAAATGAGATTGTACTGTATTTATCTTTCTGTGCCTGGTACATCTCATCTATCTGAATGTTCTCCAGATTCATCCATACTGCCCCCAAAGACAGTATTTCTTTTTGCCTTTTGTTAAAGATCAAATAGTATTCTATTGTATTAAAAAACGTAATGGTCAGCCTTCTTAATGGGAGTTGTTTGTACCTGACTGGGGCCCTTCATAACCTTATAGTCTTAAGTAGTACTTGTATAATTCCTTCCAGTGCCATTTTGCCTCCCTGACCTATGTTTTACCAGTAGAGTCCTTTTTCTCTTGTGGGCAAGCTTGGTTGGCTGACACAGAACAAATATGGGAAACTCATATCCTGTCCTCCATATGTGTAAAATAAATGAAATGTGACAATGACAGCTTCTTCATTTTCTGCTTCTAAACAGTTGTGCAGCTTGTTCTGAATTAATTTGGCCATGGTGATTAGCACTGATTATGATGATAGCAGAAATGAAATTGTTGGTGTGGTGTAGTCTGATTTGACAACTGACATTGGGAGACTTGAACCTGGGGTTCTGCATTTGGTTATATTTACTTACAATCCAAGTGAGAAGCTGGTTTCATTGAACTAATTAATGTGATAAAAACTGATAGTCCATTTTGGTGGTTTGTTCTTCAGGACCTACTCTGTTGCTGTCATCTTTAGCAGACATCCAGCCTGGCTGAGTTAAGGAGAAGCACCTTACTTTGTAGTTACCACCTGCCAGGAAGTTGGGCATGCTAGTCAGCTGCCTGTTATTGTGACAAAATATCTGAGATGACGAACTTAGCTCATGGTTTTAGAGGTTTTGGTACACAGTCAATAGACTCTGGGCCTTTGGCAAAGCAGCATTGAGTACATGGTAGAGGAAGATGCTCACTTCATGTTGGCCAAGAGAAGAGACAGAGAAAGACAGAAGTAAATAGATAGAGCAGGGGCTGGGATCCCAATACCCCCGTGAGGGCGAACCTTTGATGGCTTTCAGTGATAATAAACAGCTGACCGTAGCACACATGCCACGGGCTGCAGTAACCTCCTGAAGGGCATATCCCAAGCTTCCTTCCATCAGGTCCGCTTTTTAAAATTTCCTCCACCTCCCAGTAGTGCCACAGACTGGAGACAAAATCTTCAACACAGGGCCTTTAGAGGGATACTCTAAATCTAGTCTGCAGTTGTGGGAAACGTCATGTACAAGTGTCTGTGTTTATTCACAGAGTTCAATATTTTCCTATTGTGGTGAAGTGCACATAATATAAAATTTACTCTTGGTCATCTTTAGTACATTGACAAGATTGTGTAAGCATTGCCTCCGCCTCTATCTTGCTCCAGAATCTTTCCACCACTACAAAATGAAATCTTGTATCTGCTCAGCGGTCATTCCCCCCGTCCTCTTCCCCAGTGTCTGGCAACCGCTAATCTGTGTTCTGTCTCTGCGGTAATTTGCCTATTTTAGGTATTTCACATAAAAATCATGTAATCTATGACGTTTTGTATCTGGTATCTCTCAGTGGGCAGCCTGTTTTTTAACATAACTTATTTGCACTAAATGATTTGCTAGACCTTGTGTATAAAGGGATAAAATCAAAATGTTTGCTGCTCTCATGAATCTCATACTGTGGTGGTAGAATCAGACCAAAATAATTTAATGACTAGATAAGACAACTTTAAGCACCAAACCAAAGAAGATACTGGGAGTAATGAAGGGGTCAACAGGGGCTCTACTTAACAGAGTTCAGGGATGCTCTTTCCAAGGGAATAAATCTAAATTTTAAAAAGGAGGAAGTGGGGGGCCCCGGGAAAACAGGCAGCTGCCAGCATGCTGCTCTGGTAAATGGCTGTGGCCTGGCAAGCTGCGGCTGCCCCAGGGCAAGAACCATATCAGCGTTTCCTGGGACCTGCGATGCGCCATGTTGGACCTTGGGGCGCTGGGAAAATGGGCAGCCAGTTCACCCCTCTGGTGGGCGGCGGTGAGCCTACAGGGGCGCAGGCTAAGAATCAAACATCCACCCCCGCCCCCAGCAAGTGAGAGCTGGAGATCTGAGCATGTTTTGTGAGTTTGACTATATGCGATATAGCAAATAAGGGGGATTTTCTTCTGCCATCTCTTTGAGGACAAATATTTTTATCTCTGTTTTGCTCTATTCAATACTCTGTTTTTATAATTTTGGTATTTCCTTCGTTATTTCTCCACCTGATTGAAGGAACAACTATTGTGAAGAAAACCAGATACACTATGGTACCTATTGCTGTTATCCCAGTAACCTGCTGTGAGGTTCTGTACCAACTTCACTGCCTCAGTTGGCTTTGTCCTGTCTTGTTCTGCTGTATTTTACTACCTTCAAAATAAAATAAGTAAATAAAATAAAAAATAATAATAAATAAATTTAAAAAATAAATAACAACAACAAAACAGATCAGTAAGATACCGAGCAACCCGAAACATGATATGACTAAACAGATAATGGACTTAAAAAGCAAAAGAAGGAAAAGCAGGTGCTCTAAAGGATATAACTGCGTGTATATTTAAGGGTGTAGGATTGATAATTATGTTGCTAAGTTTTTGTTGGATCAGAGAACAGAACTGTCGGCAGCCTCACTGTTTGAATGTCCACTTTGTATGCTTTAATTTTGTAAATTGAACAACTGCATTCAAGAAGACAATATGTAATGTATCCCCTAATGATTTCTTACTGTTCATTTTTTTTGAAATTCTGTATTGTTTCTACCGTTTTTTTTTCTGTTTTGCTTTATTTTTTCCCTCTCTTTAAATAAAATTAAAAAAAAAAGGAGGAAGGTGTAGAAGGAATCATAGCAGTGAAGACCGAAAGGAATGAAATTCAGAGAAGAAATAACATGTGTAAAGCCTATGTGGTCAGAAGGAACTTTTCAGCCTCTGGAAGGTCAGATGGTTCAAGAGGGAGGAAGCACCTTGGATTTCACTTTAGGTTAACTAGATGTCAGCACTAAAACATCTTTAGTGGTAAAGGAACGTGAAAAAATTAACCTCATGCTGTGTGGAATGTGATGGTGAAATCAGTTAAGGGACATGTGTAGTGGTTGCAGAGGGAACTCAGCCCTAATCTGAAACCATGGCTGAGTCCCAGCATACAGCTGCACGCCGCTTGTTATCATGCCAAGATGGTTTTCCTACTCTCTTAAACTGTGCTCTCTGCCTGTGATTAGTTTGACTCTGCAGTCTTGGACAAACCTTGTGCTCAGAAGTCCCTGTATTCTGCGGGTGGCCTGAGCCTGACATCCCATGCACTAGCACAGGCATCTTGGTCCTACCCTGGTCTGTCTTCTCTGGACAACACCCAGCATCCAGTGATATTCATCAGTGGTACTCACCACTCACCCAGTGGTGTTCACCATCAAGAAGAATGGCGCCGTGTGCTTCCAGGTCACTGCAAAGTGCCCGTTACTGACCAGGCACTCAGTGGGTCCCTATAACTGATGCAATTTAGATAAAGTTGTCCATTCTGTTTGGCCCCCATGACCCACTCATGTCCAATACGCCATATGCCCATGTCACTAGAACTTCAAGCTACTCACCTGATCAGTGCTACATAAATGCAATACTTTTGTGCATTGTGACCCTCATAGGCTACTAGACTTTCTAGCCTTCTAAAAAGAAAATCAAAAGCACATTTAGCTTAAGTGATCTCTTAGAACACTAGAATATGCATGAAGGATTCACCAGCATTAACTTAAAATCAGTCCACAGAAAACATAATTTATACTGTGTGTGTCTCGTGCTTCGTTTAGCCACGTGTAGAGAAACAATGCAGTTTCTTTGCCAAATGTGGTCATATTTCTTCTGATAAAGGGGGAAGACATCTTTGATGGTGCTGCTCCCCATTTGTATAGACAGACTTCACAAGTATTGAGACAGTTCTAATCAGCACAGGAATTGAAGTTATTTTCTATGGGAATTGAAATTATTTTCTATGGGAACCCTAAGCACCCTCCATTAAGTGGCAAGTGTGGTGTGGAATGATTGATGTCCTGACAGAGCAGGGAGATGAGAAAATTGCAGCCCTGCGCCTCCCTGTTCTTTCTTCTGCCTCCTGGCAATGACTGTCTTTAACCCTTTACCACCCCTTAAAATGGGTCATGATCTTGTGTTTTAGGAAAATCAGTTTCTCAGTACTTTCAGGCAAGCGTAACATGATAGATAAAAATTGTGACCACCGAATGTTTCACAAGAACGTACTTACAGTAAAGTCATACAGCTAAACCAACATTTAGTTTTAACTTAAATGGTAAAAAAGAATAACACAGCCAGATATAAAAAGGCTTAAAGCTATATAATTGTATCTTTTCTTCTTGAAGCCATTTTCCCTTAAACTCTGTATTTTATCATTTATTAAACATTTATTCTGTTTTAGGTTCTGCTTACAAATTGAACCACATCATCCTATTTACTTTTTCACTAACTCTTTGCAGTTTGTATCATAGTGGCCTCATTTTTTTAGATGAGACCAAAATTTATCTCCTCTTGCCAGGTGATGCAGGTGATTCTTGAACTCTGAATTCCAAGTCAATAAACTCACTGATCATTAGTGCTAGATGCCATGGGTAGTTCAAAATATAAATGACATAGTCTCATTTTTCCCGGGGGTGCTTTAAGTAGAGATTTAAAAGTGTTAAAATTTTTTCTGGAGAATAAAATCATTTTTGTTTATTTTTTGGAGACAGAATCTTGCTACACAGTTCAGGTCAGCCTTGAACTCACTGTGCAGCCCCAGGTGGCCGCAGACTCATGGTGACCCTCCTGGAAGAGAGCTGGGGTTGCAGGCGCATGCCACCTTGCCTGGCTTTTAAATGTAGTATTTGATAGAAGTAAAGGTGAGAATATACAGAAACGCTTCCAGCTGTGTGCAGGTTTGCATTCATTCATATAATTTTGTACTGCGTCAGCTGAGAGATGCCCCAGTAGCACCCGGATCTTGCTGTCTGATACCATTCTCCAACAAAAGAAACCAGGCCTCTTTGTATAAATGGCTGGTTCCAGGGCTGGAGTAGGAATGTAGATGGTTCTGGAGCAGTGCATAGTCATGAAATTAAGGAAGCACCCAGAAAGAAAAACAAACAGATCTTGAAAAACTCACAAGGGTTGAGAGTACAATCAAAGAGACCTGTACTCAACTGACAGAGTTCCCAGTGTCCAAAGCAGAAAACATTTGAGCACCGAACTAAATCAGATAATACTGGATTGTAGCCCAAATCACAAAATAAACATTCATGAGTACATACCAATGCAAATAAGGACTGAATAAATTAATGTACGTGGGAGAAGAAATCACTTGCACATGCAGGAGGGTTTCTATTAAGTCATACAGAGATCCCACTCAAGAGAAGCATCAGTGTGCGCCCCACAGCCCTGCCCAAGTATCAGCTGCTTTTGGTGGCTTCCTTCCTGTGTTTAATCCTCAAGGCCAACAAACAAACAAACAAACAAACAGACAAACAAGATATTTGTTAAAGTGCTTGTGATGTAGTTCAGAGCTCCTTCATAGAAAGTGATAGGTTCAATCCCTAGCATTGCAAAAACAAAACAAAAAAAGCAAAAGGAGGCTGGTGAGAAGCCATCACAGCTGTGAGGAGCTTAAGGAAACAGGGTGACTGAATGTAATGTTCTGTCCTGGGTGGGATGCTGAAACAGAAAAGGAGGAATTCGATTTTTTTTTAAAAAAAGGAAATTTGGACAAATGATGGTCTTTAGTTAATGATAATGTATCAATATTGACTTATCACAAATGACAAATGGAGCATACAAGGTATGATGTTCTTTAGGGAAAGTGAGTGATGGGATATAAAGGAACACTGTACTATTTTATCAATAAAAAATGATCAAGATAGTTTTTAAGTTAAAAGAGTATAAGTGAGCTTGTTAGTGTGATTCACGAGTGAGGGTCATTTGCCTGGTTCTTGTCCCTTCATTTTCATAATGCATCTGTCTCGTCTATCCTGTGTGTGTAGAAAGTAGGTGTGAATTTATTTAATTGAGGATTGTCATATAAGTAATTTTCATAGAAGGAATTCATGTAAAGACCTCTTTGAATCCATCCAGCTTAGAAGATGAATAGTTCAGGGGAAAAAAAAAAAACGGTAGGCAAGAAGTAATTCTATAATTTAATTTTAATCTTGAAAAATCCACATAAAGGTATTAAGATTATGTACGTACAGCAGTATATTTATTTTTTGTAGTAGTTGTTTTAATGGAGCCTAAATTAGCTTTTTGCCTTTTCTGTTCCACTTCCCTGATTACATAGAGCTTCACTGTTAATTTATCTCCATTGTGTCCATGTGGGACAAAGGAAAAAGAGGCAAAAAGGCCAAGTGTTTTGCTAAAGTCACTCAGGATCAAACCCAGGTTGCAGACGTTGCAAGGCCTCATTTCTGTGCTTTGCCCACCGTGACTGTATGGGGCGGCTTTCAAGCTGCACGGTCCTTCAGTCGGCTTTTTCTTAGGCCTCACACTTTCATTTTCTGGTCGGATTCTGGATAGCAGATAAATGTACTTTGAGGATGAGAAAGGCAGAGCCCTTTTCAGTCTCTTTCCCACTAAGAAGAATTAGTCTGCAACAGCACAGGTACCATCTTGCCATTTTGTGTGACAGAACTTAATGAAATCTGCTGTTATATCCCCGAATCCTGCTTTCTTCCCACCACATAAAGCTCCCGGGGGAAGAGGCCATCTTTCTCTCTTAGGGTAGAATTTGACTCATAGTAGGTAGTCGATAAATTGAATTTCAATAAATAACAGAGAATGATGCAGTGGAATTGCCAAGTAAGCCATTTGTAACCAAGATGCTTTTTCTCCAGCCTTGTTTCTGTTAAGTCTCTCAGTTTCATCTGTTTTATTTGAAGCCCAAGGTTTCTTTTAGGGGATGTGAGCATCCTAGAAAGGATGGAAATGTGGCAAAACTGGAAAATAGCACGGGCAGGCACTATGTGACCTCAAACTCAGAAACCACAGCACTAATTTAGCAGCCTTTACCAACTCTTCCCCTTTGGCAGATTATCTTTTCGAATCACCATTTTGATTCATGAGCTCAAATCAAAGGAATGGGTGTTCAAAGCGATGAATGAAAGATACTTTTCATTTGACTTGTGAATACTGTCATTGCCATCATTATGTCACCCAGTGTTTGAGACTATGACATAAATACTTTGCTAGCCTTATCACCTGTAGCAAATGCTACAATTAGCTACTTTTTTCTTCCTGGCCTCAGTGAGTTTATAATCCCTTTGCTTATCTTCTGAGGCCAAATTGTGTTCTGCAAAACATGTGCCTTCCGATGATATGTTACAAATAGCTTTGCTAGCAAAGGCTTCCGTAGTCACATAAGCTTGGGAACTGTGTTATACAAAAACCTTCTAAACTAGGAGGCTTCTGAGTCCTTGTAGTGTTCACACACTCTGTAACCTCCAAGAAGGGCATTAGTATGCAAAACTTGCTCGAATATGGGCCTGTACCTCAGAGGCTAACAGTGACTCACGAGTCTGACTTTTGCTTTGCATTCTCCTGGATGATGGAACCTCAGGAAAGTTCTATAATTTAACTTCAGCTTCTTCATAGGTAGGGTAAGTATAGTTATAATAGATGCTCATAGGGTTATTATGAAAATTAAATGAGATACTTATGTATAAAACATTTGGCACACTGCCTCGTGATTGGGGTACCCTTAGTAAAGGGAAGTTCATGATGTATTCTGGAGACTCTCAGCAATCTGCAAAACACAGTTTGGGAGATGCTGATGTATAATTGTATTGGTTGTTCATGTTTCCCAGTTTTACTGATGAAGCCAACACTAAATTCCCATACTTTACTCCGTAATCTACTGCTTATTGTATCTGTAGTGTAAATGCTGATTCTTTAGTCTCATTAGTTTGATGGAAACGTTCTGTCAGAAAGGATTCATTGCAATGCCTGCCCTTTTGACTGTTTTAGGACCCTACTGCTGGAAGATGTGGGGTTTTAGTGATTTGGACCTACAGGTACTAGTCAGTTGTCTTGTTGTGGACCTAAAATATCACCCAGTACACTTAATATGTCATATTATTGTGCAGTCATGTTCTTTCAAGAAAGCATCGTATGTGGCTTATCAGTGGAGGGAAGGGTTTCTGGCTAAACTTAGCTGTGCTTAATTAATATGTGGTTAGCATTTGTGCTATATTAACAGATGTCCTGGCACATACCACTTTGTTTGTATTCATTAATGAGTCCACTTGTTGCTTCACAAATATTTAATGACTGCCTTCTATGTGTTGAGTATGGGGAAGGTGAAGAAGAACAAGAAGTGTATCTGTCCCTAAGACTGCAGGGTTGCTCTGTGGAGAGGTCTTTAGCGAGAAGGTGGCCTTTGAACCCAAGCCGTAAAGTCTTCAAGGTAGAGTGGAAATGAATCTGTAGCAAAGACAGAAAAGGGCTTTGGACTCTGAAGTAGTTTAGCATAACACCAATGGCAGTAGGCACGAGGAAGGGTGTACAGGAATGGCAGGAGGAGAAATGGAAATGCAGGCAGGAACAGACCACGATAAAGCCTCTCTGACTAGAAAGGGATTTATATAGTTTTGGGCTGTGATGCAATAATTTGATTACTCTTAAGGCAGAAAACTGGAAGCAATAGAGAGAGAGACTCAAAATGAACCAAAGTGGAAACAAGGGGACCAGATAAAGGAGGGAGTCATTCAGGACAGGGCTGGTGTAGGATGAGGTACAATTTTGGCTATGAAAGACAGGCATATGTGTGTTTTTAAAAGCCAAGTAACATTGTGGTAGGTGGATAAAGAGGGTCTTAATAGCCTTGGAGAAGACAGGTGAACAGAGGTTTAGAAATTAAGACGTAACTGGCGGAATGTGACTACCGCTTATTGCTGATGTTATTTTGGAGGAAAGGAAGAAGAAAAGCCATCATGCACAGCATTGAGGTTTCTGGATTTGATGGTTGGGATATGAGCAAGATCATGGATTCAGAGAGGTAATATAAGGTCAGAGAGAGAAAAACTATTAGGGGAGAGGGGGCCCATTAAGTCAGAAATGACTGTAAGAAAGTATAAAAGATTTCAGATACTGCTGTGGCTCTCCCACAAACTCTTGATGTGGATACAGGATTCATCAGTTTTTGGGGAGAGAGGGAGTCATTGGGGAAAGGCTTGGGGTGAGCGAAGAGAAGGTCCTGACTGGGAGGAGCCCAGAGTCAGCACAGTGACTCATGAAGAGCCGCTTGGGTGCTGACACCTGACTGCTGTGGTTACATTTGAGGGAGCTGCAGGCAACGTTGGCATTTACAAGCAGAAAGGGAGAGTGAATGTAACTAGCTAGAGCTCTGGGGGGAAAGGAAGGAAGTGGGACCTCCTAGCCAGTGTGGGAGAAGAGGGCAGCGTGAGCGTGAGGTGCACTGGGATTAAACCAAGGTGCAGAATCATCACCTCCCCAGGCCGTGCGTTTAGAAGGAAAGGGATGTACAGGTAGCTAGAGAAGGGCCCAGGCTTGAAGGACAGCGGCTGTTTCTTTCCAAGAAGCCTCAAATATTTTAGGAGACTAGGAGAAATCTGGCAAAGGACAGGAAAAGATGAGAAGCAGAAAAGAGAGGAATGACGGAGGAGGCAGGCGCCCAGGAGCCCAGGAGATGAAGGGTCCAGGCAAGAGAAGTAAGCCTTCAGAAGGCTGGACAGGCAGTGTGAACAGCTGATGGGAACACAGATGGATTTGGAGGCCTGAAAATTGATGAGACTTATTCCTCGGTGACTCTTGTTTTTAGTGTAAAAGAAGAGATGAGATCATTTGTTCACAGAGAGGCGAGAAGAAGGAGGAGTTAGGTGCTGGAGAAGGTGGTGAAAATTGGGATGGATGAGAAAGGGAGCTGACTCAATGCCTTCCTCCCTAAAATATTTTTGGGGTTTGCTGAAACTATAAGTCATAGATTGATGGCTAGTCCATTCTGCCCTGCTTATTTGTTTTCCTGCAGCACATGGCTGGCCCCAGCAGGTGGCCGAGGTGAACTTAGTCTGGCAATAGGCTGGGTATGATTGAGAAATAGGGGAGTGGAGAATTAAGGTTGAAAGTGAGCATACCCTAACCTTCCAAGTGAGGTCAGTGAGACCGATTGGAAGAAAAGAGAGGGAAAGGGATATTTAGTCTCAGCAGATGGCAGAGGTAGTGTGCCTGGAATGAGTGAATGAAAAAGAAGGGGGATGATCGTGGACCCATTGAGGAATATCTGAATTTACGATTGTAGAATGGAACAATTCCCAGTGGTAACAAGGCCCAGGAGGTGGCCATAAGAATCTGTTACTTAAGCAAAATAAATGAAAGTTGGTTGAATGAATAGCATGGTATTCCCTGGGGCTCTTTGCACACCCTTTTCAAGCATTACTTTGGGATTTTCTGCAGCTCATAGGAATCATACTTATTGCCATCTGGGTCTTTCTGTGACTGGCCTCAGTGTAATGCTTTGCTGGCAGTCGACAAACCGCAGGACAGTTTTCATTTGTAATTCTTCTTGAGTTAAAAAATTCTAAAGGTTGCCAGTTTTTCTGCAGAGTTTCACTGGTAATTGGTTATTATGGTTAAAAATGATCGTTGACCATTAATGATGCCATAAGTTCCAGAAACTGTCCTTAACTTTGTTGGATCAATATTTGTATTAATTTTGATGAAGCTTATTAATAAGGGTTAAAACTAAAGAATGAGTTAGAGGTAATTATTTTTGGGAAAGCAAAAAGCAGTGTCACTTTTTAAAAAAATGTAATCAATGAAATGTTAGTCTCAGGTAAGTATAATTAATTCAACAAATGTTTATTGTTTATTGATTCGTGCCAGCATCCTAGACAGTAAAGACAGAATATCTTATATTTTTAGTAGCTCTCAGGATAAGTGGAACTGAAAAACAAACAAGAGAAAAGCCTAATTTGAACCTGTTTTGTTGCATGATTCCGTTTCAGTAGTCAAGCAGCTGTCTCATGCATTACGTGGCCACGAGGGCTAATGTTTTTGATCCAGCCTCGTTTGGGGCAAATTTATGGTACTTCCTTAAATGCAATCTGTGTCTCGGTTTACAAATTTGTTGACTAAGGATACTTACCTCAGACTCTTCTCATTTGGGTTGCTGTGTTGCTGGCATCATTTTTTCCTTTCCTGTCTTATGAAAATAAACTCTTCTTTCATGGATTTTAGACTTACAATTTTGATTCCTTAGTGTTTTACATGACTTTTTGCTGTTTCCCTCACAATATTTTTGATGGTAGTAAAATGCAAGACACAAAATTTCCCCCCCGTAGCCAGTTTTAAGTGTAGAGTGTTATTAAGTATGCTCATGTTGTTGTATGGCTATCACCACCTTCCATCTCCAGCACTCTTTTTGTTGTGTAAATCTTAGCCTCCTTCTCAGCAAACAGTTCTCTCTTTTCCTCAGCCCCCAGAAATCACTGTTCTGCTTCCTCCAGGTAACTAGGTATAAGTGGAACCATGCAATATTTGACTTTTTGTGATTTCTTATTTTACTTAGCATGATGTCCTCAAGATTTATCCATGTTGGCATAAGTGTCAGAATTTCTTTCCTTTGAAAGCTGAGTAGTTTTCCACCTAAAAGTGTGCACCACTTTTTCCTTGCCTTGATTTTTACACTGTGATTATTTCCTCCAGCTGAATATAGCTGCATTTTTATAGGTAGAAATAAAGGCCTGTTTCAAACCACAGCTCACTGATACTGTTCTAAAATATATTAAGAGAATTAAAAAGGGTGTGATGGTTAAATTTGATTGTGTCAGCTTGATTGTCCTGGGAGACACCCAGAGGATTGACGGAGGACACTGGTGGGGTGGAGGTGTGTCTAGGTGGACCATTGAGGAATGTCCTGGGAGGCTTATATTTGGGTCCTGGTCCCTTCCTCTCTGCTGCTGTTCCCCTACTGTTCCTCTGCACTATCATGAGCTATATGTTTTAACTCCACTTTACTTTGCTTTGGACCCAGTTTTCCATGTGCAGAATCCTTGACACCATGAGCTAAATGAAACCTCTTGTCCTTTAAATTGTGAATGTCTGTATTAGGCTCCAGCAACCAGAAAGCTAATAGATGGGGTCAGTAAGAGAAATCTGGGTGTAGAAAAGTTATCTTTAAAATTTTAGCTTGGAAAAGATTTCCATTTCTCCCAAATCATGGGAACACCTCTACCAAGATGTGTCTTTACACTCCTCTGGCAATCACCCTACCTTCTGGCACTCCATGAATAATTTTAGCATGGCATGTGGTTTTTTGGATGGTGCTTCTCAATTTTTAATGATAAGGTTATTTTATGTTAATTTTGTTATTTAAAAAAAAATTTTGCTGACTTTTTTAATGTCCTGGGGCCATATGGAAGCATCTTATTCCAATTTAAGTTAATGAGAAAAGAACTTTTTACAAAACATTTAAATTACGCATAGCACATTTCAAAACATGTGAATTGGGTAGCGGTGGAAGTGGTAGGAATGTGTTTATATCAGAAGTGCGGAAGGAACACACCTGCCAGCCTTTTCACTCCTGATCAATTAATTTGCAAGGCTATGTGAAGAAAGATTCAGAGGGACCTCGGAGTACTCACCTGTAACCTGGGTCTTGACGATGTTCTTAAAATCTACCCACAGGTGCTATTTATGTATCTGTCAGTGGCAGTGCCTGCTTGGCTTCTGAGTGGAAGCTGATCTCTGCTCTTGAATAGATAGTGGTTTAGGGAAACATTTGCAATGAGATTTGGAAGGAGAAACTCACCAGTGAGGAAGTAATAATAGCATTTACAGGGCAGCACCTTGATTCAGTAAGGGATTTAAAAGATAATCTTTGATTCAGCTCTGTTGTCTCCAGATTCCTTATAGCTTGGCAGGATGAGGTCCGTATTGCTCCTTAATGCTGAGGGCTCAACATGACACACTTGAAGGCACAGTCTATACTTGGGGAGATCAGAGTGGCCGTGGGCAGCTGTAACAAGGACAAAGGGCTGAAGGACCCTAGGAGACAGCACTCACATGCAGCGTGGTGTGAATGGCACCCCGCATTGGTGTAACCTGGTGGCCCAGTGTGTGAGGGAAGGGTGTAGCTCAGGAGATAATCGTGTCTTCAGTTTGCCGCCCCCCCCCCAACTGCTGTGCTTTGGACCTACTTGAAGTGACTTCAATTATTTAACTCTTGCCTAAAGTTAAATCTCCTGGGTGCCGTGATGAAAAAAAAAAAACTCAAAACAGCCTTGTCTAATAGAACTTTGTTCCATGAGGGGGAGTGCTCCACGTGTAGGCTGTCCAGTATGGCACCACTTGTCATGTGGAGCTGTTGAGAATGAGACACAGCTAGAATGACCGAGGAACTGAACTTTTTTTTCAGCTGACATTGCAGTGGCCACAAGCAGCAAATGCCTCCTGCACAGGGTACTATGTGTCTAACAGGAGAGCAGCTTTCTGGATTTCTGCCTGCCTCTGAGCTCCAGGTTTGCTCTGTCATCCTAAGCCCTTCTGGCATAGGCTGGCACTCACCTGTTTCCAGAGGTGATAACTGATGTGAGGAAGCCTGTGTGTTTGCATGCTGGAGTCAGTGGTCTGTAGGATGGCTGCATCACAGACTGCCCTAAATCCTTCGCTGAAATACATAGTTTTTAAGTCACTAGCTAGAGAGCTTGAGCGAAAGGTGCTCAAATGTTGGGCTACTTAATACAAAAATAGAGTAAACAGGGCTGAATTGGGGAAACTGCTTAAAGCCTAGGTGAGTCAAACCAAAAAGACTAAAGGAAATCTGGTCAGGTAAGGGTAAGAAAAACTTAATTAGCATCAAGTAGCCTCATTAGCCAGGTGACCTCGAATGTATCACCTACTCCCTCAGAAACTCAGTGTCTCACCCATAAAAGAGGAAGAATAATAACTGTCCTGCTTACTTATAAAATTGTTCAGAAAAATGGACCAAACAGTAATGGATTATATAACTGCAAAATGCCATTTAAATGCCTATCACTATTATTGGCCAACCATTTGTATTTTTAAATATTCTCTTTGTATCATCCCCCTTTGACTTCTAATTGAGTAGAAAGGCATTAAAATGAAACAGACAGAAAGGATTTCATGTTCTTAAGAAATGCGTGATACTCTCAAAATTGTGCCATCGGACGAAGGTTTCTAGAGCTCTTTTGGACTGATTTGTCTGGAGAGGCTGAACTATGGCCTGGCTAGGCCTGGGACAGTGTTGTCAGGGTGGTGTCCCTGGTCAGAGTCCTATGCAGAGGAACTGCTGGCCTTGAAGGACAGGTTTTTCTTAGGAGGTAGAGGACTTTTCTGCTTTCAGTGACCCCGGGAACAGCAGCAACCTTCTGCAGATTAGAGCTCTTTGTGGCCCCACTGGCAAGCCATGAGAAAACTCACATTCAGACCCTCCTGGGTTCCAGCTTGTATTCTGCAAGTTGTGAAAATTGCCTGCTCCTTCTCACACACAAACGCAGGGCCACAGCTCCATAAAGCTGTAACAACACAACATTATTTGCCTACTGATGAAAAAATAGTATGTGAAGAGGTAAATAGTTTCCCCATTTCAGAACAGGTCGGGAGTGTTTCCTGAACCTAGACATTAAAAAACAAGCTAGACTCTGCCTCAACTAAATAAATGAGTGACAGTTTTCTTTTACTTGATTCTTCAGCACCAAACCAACTTTCCTGTGACTAATTTTGCTTAAATGCTTGTCTGGTCCGAAACATTCCCTCCATCTAAGTGCAGTATTAATAGGGAGATGCTGTGGCACATATCTGCATTCCCAATGCTCTGGGAGGCTGGGAGAGGATTGCACGTTTGATCTCAGCCTGTGCAATTGCTAGCAAAACCCTGTCTCAAAATAAAAACTAGAAAAGACAGAGGATGTAACTCAGGGGAAAGGTCTTGAGTTCAAGCCCTACTAACAGCAAAAATAAATAAATACATAAAATAAAAATGATGTATAAATAAAGGCAATGCTAATTGAATAAGATAGTTGTATATATACTTCTCGTAAAATATATAGCAGATTTATTTGTAGTGTTTCAAAGAATTCAGTTCAGTGGAATTGAAATTGAAAAATTATCTCATTACTCTTTTGCTGTGTCATGCTCAGGCTATTTATTCATATATTTGCATGGAATACTCTTGATTAGATAGTGAAGGAGACTGTAACATTGGCATTGAATTACAGTTAGGTGAAAAAAAGAGAAAAAAATCGTCTGTTTTGACGTGCTTCAGAATGGATATGACTACCCTTAATGTCCATCCTACAAGTATTTTAACATTTAATTATTATGCATATGTAAATGCAGCATTTTGACTCATGAATGAAGAATCTGACTCATTTATTCAAGAAATATATTGGGCATTTCTCATGCTAGGTGCTGAGAACAGTAAAATATAACAGGCGTAGCTCCTTTCTAGGAACCTGAGTTTGGAAAAGAGAATTGTCAGCATATAGTGACAAAATGCATGGCTAGTAGTGTGACAGTGACATGAATTTAAAGAGGAGAAAGAACTTACTCATATTTTAGGGAGTTCATTAGCAAAGGTCTCATGGAGAACATGATAGTTGATCTTGAAGTGAAAGCATTTGCTAAATAGAAAAAGTGAGGAACAGCAATCCAAGTTTTCTGTACTGTACTTTGGTGAATGGTTTGCTTATCCTGGACACACTAAAAGTGTTTGCTTGACTTAATTATACACATTTGTTCTATGAAGGGAATAAGACTGTCCCTAGGGATTTGCCCACAGAGTACCAGCCCTCTTTATTCTTGTACCTTGTCATTTGGCCTAGTTTTTTCTTGCATTCTGACCACACCCTGACATGAAGTTGAATTCCAGGGATCCCATTTCCCAAAAATTGTCTGTTGAATCTCCATTTTCTTTATCTAATATGTATCTACTGTCATACCTAGCTTAGGATTTGGCATGTAGTAGTTGTTCAGGAAGTACCCCTTGAATGAATAGATGCAGATACTTATTCTGGAGTCTGTTAGATTTCTGCTCCTGTCTTCATAATTACTACAGATTGCTGGCTTAACACAATAGGAATCCATCCCATCCCAGTTCTGGAAACCTGAAATCTAGGAACAAGGTTTTAGCAAGGTTGTGGTCCCTTGGGAAACTTTGACAAAGATCTTTCCTTGCATCTTCCAGCTTCTGATGGCTTCAGATGTCCCTTGGCTGGTGGCAGCATCCCTCCAGTTTCTAGGAGCTCCTGCCTTTCTTGGAAGGATGTCTGTCATTGGATTTAGGGCCCAATTCAGGGTGATCTCAACTAGAAATCCTGCAAAGACCTTTTATCCCCAAACAATATCTTATCCATAGGTTCAAGGTTTAGGACATGTAGATACCTTTTAAGGTAGCCACTATTCCCCCTGCTACTTGGCCATTTTTAGCAGCTGAGGCTGAGTATTGGTATCACAACTACAGAAGGTTTTGTTCAAATAATTATTTTCATTGAGTGTTGGGATGAAGTGGAGGGCAAGGTTGAGATATTTTTTAAAAATATCTCATTATATTTCCCTTTTTCTTGTCCATTGCATTTTGAGGAAGAGTCTTTCACCAAGTCATCTAGGCCATTCAGTGTGGCTGGCTTGCAGCTCCTTTGACCCATCCAGCCTTGCTTTGGACCACAGCAGCTGACCTGAGCAGGGTTGGATTCCTGTTCCAAGGCAGTGATCTCATTGGCTGTTCAGTCTTATTACTAAATTGATGTGGTCCACTTGTGTTTCTCTCATGGCCATTTGGGTTTTTAAACTCATGTGACTGAGTTAGTTGGCAGTGCCCTCTGGCCTGCCTGTTTTCCTCATGGCCATTTGAGTTTTGCAACTACAGTGACTGAGTTAGTGTTCTCTGCAATGGAGAGGTCCCAGGGAGTTCTCTCAACCAGGCTGACCTAATACCAGTGAGAAATGTCGGTACTTGCTCAATAGAGAGAGTAACATGGAAGAAAGGCTGAGGTGCCATGTTGAGAAAGGGGGCACCTTGAAAAGTACAGGCTCCCGATCTCACCCTCCTTCCACTTTGCATGAGGCTGTGATTTCGTTTCCTTTTCTTGAACTTCATGGAAAATATGTAATGTCGTGTGTTAAGCACATTATGTATCAAGCATTGTACATGCGCTATCTGATCTGTGTTCTCATTTAATAAGTGTGGTGATGGGGCCACAGAGTTTAGGCACATTGGTAAATAGTAGAGCAGGCACCAACCCAGCTTGTGACTGCTCCGCTGCTCCTTTGGTGGCCAGATTTCTGTCCTGGCTTTTGTAAGTCTCCTTTTGTTCCTCCCAACAAATCTGCATATATCTGGTTTCTTGTCCCCAGTGGCATGCTGAAGTGTTTGGCCAAATGAATAGTCAACATTAAAAGTTGTTTTGATTTACTCTTTACTCCATCCCCATAAACATGAAGGCATCTGTGACAAACCGTGGAGCTGTAGCATGGTTACAATACACATTTAAAAAACAATGTATCTATGTCCTTCATAATAAAATCAATTGAAAATTTTAAAAAGCGAAAACAAACTTGTTTTTGATTAATGCCATGCTGTCCTATCCTAGCACTTCTAACTAGATCTGCCCCTCTATTTGGTCTGCTTTACCACAGCTGAACGTGCAGTACTATTTATTTCTCTAGCTCTTTCCCTTTGTTAGGAGATGTGATCACTGTACTATAGCAAAACCATTCCAAGACTGACACATCAGAGAAACAAAATCTTGTTTCAGCCTACTTTTTTTTTTCTTAAAATATGATCTCCGTTCTTTGGAAGACTTTGTGCACAATATTGCAGTGTATTCTAATTTAAGTACAAAGTCTTCAAGAATAATACCAGAAATTTAGGTTCTGAATTCTAGAGGACAGCCTCAGATATCTGGTTGTGTTTCTGGAGAAAGGAATAGATTTGAGGTTGAATGAGACATGGGGAATTATAGGTTATCATCTTTTTTCTATCATTCACTTATATAATAATGAAAAGAGAGGCTGGCAAAAGATAATACACCCTGTTGAGTCAGTACTATAAGGTGTGATTTGCAAGTGCCCACTCTAGAAATGTGCTTTACTGGATAATTTGAAATAGGTCTCTCATGAAACCATGCATCTTTCCCCAGTCTGAAATATCCTAAGGAAATAGTGTTTCCTGGTGAACATTTAGGTTTGCAAAGTAAAAATATTTTTTTTATTTTTATATTCCATCTAAATCACATACAGGTTGTCAAATCAAACACATAAAAACCTGAAAATTAAATGCTCTGAAAGGAGTTTTTTTTTTAACGTTAAAAAAAAGACCTGTCAGTCAAGTTTGATGAGGGTGGTATTCATGTGCAATGTTGCTTTTGTGCGTACAAGCAAGCATCTGTCCAATTGAGTGCCTAATTGGTGATCATGGAATATTAAGTTAATTATTTGAATGGAGCCTATAACTGATATAATTTCTAAAGCTGTAGATCATATTACAGTACTTTTTTAGTGATAAGAGGGAAAGAGACATGGCTGTAACTAAATTGCCAAAACATTGGATCATATAGACAGAGTCACAGTAAAGACAGATCCCTGCTGGCTCTGTTTTCCCAGATGCCTGAAAGGCTCCTGAGTACCCAGTCACTGTATATTTGGTTACCAAGGTAAATGTAAGTCTTTAAGGGAGCAGAGTGGAGTGGCTTCCACTGTGCTGTTTCTTACTTTGTTCTGCACATTTCTCGGATCCTGAACAAAATGATTGGCATTTAAATGAAGGTAAGCACTATAAATTTTTTTTGTTGTTGTTTTGGGGTTTTTTGTTTGTTTGTTTGTTTGTTTTTGTACCAGGGATTGAACTCATGACCTTGTGCTTGCGAGGCAGGTGCTTATGCCACTGAGCTAAATCCTTGGCACCTTACATGTTTTTTTTAAAAAATGGTAATTATAAAACCAGTTTCTGTCCTGCAGTAATCTGTATTTAACCTTTACATTTGACCAATTATTTCATGTATGTTACTTCATTCAGTTCTCCTAACATCAGAAGCTGGCCAGCGAGGGAAGGGGAAGTGTCCTGGTGACCACTGGATACCTGTAGGAGGGGAGGTCAGTGTTCACTCCTAGTTGGAACACTGCCAAGCCACCGAGCCTACTGCCTTATCTCCAGTGCTTCTAGGGCAGGGGAGAGGGAGTGGAGGGGGCCCTGCAGGGTGGATGAGTCTTACTCAGATTTGGTTTTCAGGAAATGCAGAAGATGACTCCCACATGAGCTTGCAGGTCTCAGAGCTGGACAAGGGTGACAACTGTGACTGAGGGCTGCCATCTCACTGGGATCTTTGCCACATGGTGGGAAAAGAGGCACTCACTAAACAGTGGGGCTGACACCACTCACTAAGGGTCTGCCTGGAGAGCTGCTGAATCAGAGACATTTTTTTAAATCAAGGAAAAAAATTTGTTTGCTTTGTTTTGAATGAATTGAGCCCAATTCCGGTAGCCCCTTTACTCTGCCTACTTATAATTAGTCTCAATTAGTACATAATTTTATGTCATATATACTTAAGGTGCACATGAATCAAATTATTATTAATATTTACTATATGAATAGTGTATTTTAATGTGCACTTTTAATGTCTTCTTTGGCTTATAAACACACCAAAAGCTATGATTGCTTTCTTTTCTCTCCATCTTTCTACCTGACCAGTCCTGATGTAGACTGGGAAATTAGACTGAAAGATATGTTGGTACTTGAGTTCAGTGATAACCAGTCATACTTGGTCATTGATAAGGATTTGTTGGAAGAGAAGATGGACCAGAGCCACAAAAATTGTTTTTATATACTCTTAAGACTACTAAACATTTAAATCGGAAAAGCTGTAGTTAAATGATTTGATATGTCCATAGACCTATATCTGTCTCTCCTGAGATGCAGTTTAAACTTTGCGAAAATGTTTTGAACAATAATTTAATATAAAGCTGTGGTAACTTTATTGTTACCACAGGATTTAGTGGAAATTTTTGTTGTGTCACCATAGATACCAAAACCTAATTTGATTACTCTTGTGAATAGTTGCTAACTATAATCTGATATTGACTGTTACTTTTCATCAGCTGGAAGTAGTCTGCTAATTGAGCTGGAGGCATGCCAGAGGAATCTTTCAAAGAGGTAGTTTTATATACCGCAGTTTTAATAAGCAATTCAACGAAACCTTTTATAAAAGCAACAAAGGAGGAAAGGTCGGGATAGAGTGAGCGTGCTTTACACGTCGACAAATGAGCACCACACAATGCTGGATCATGTCGGTCACTCAAACCCGGTTTGGCAAGGTCAAATAAGAATAGCTTAATTTATTCAGGAACCATGAGTGTCCTTATTTGCTTAACAACTCTGCCAAAAGAAACCCTCCACGTCCTGTCCCTGGAGTTCAATAAATGAGCAAGGGGGCTTTTGTGCCACCAAATTATACATATCTGTCATCCTGGGAGGAAGGCTTTGTTTGCTGCTTGATTTTTCAAACACAGTTGAAGTTGTATCAGATACCTTCACTAGCAAGAAAGGTTTTTCAAAGAGACAAGCAATGATATCTTTGCCTGTAATCACTTAGGAGTGTAGATAGATAGATAATCCCAAAACACACTGGCTATTTTTTTTTTTTGTATTTTGTCTTCTTTTTCTGGATGAAAGTGAAGCACAGGACAAATTGTTAGTAATTTATATTTGTTGGGTTTGACATGTGGCGTACTTTGTTGTATTTGCTGAGTTTTTCCTGTATGCCGTATGACTGAGTATTTTACATTCATCATATAATTTCATCCTTGTACTATACTCTGTGATTTTCCATTTTATTGATGTAGAGATGCAATTTCAGAGAATTTAACACTAGTGCACAAAGTTGTCAGACAGTAGAATGTGCAAGTCTGGTGATTAGTTTGTACAGCTGGACTCTCTCCTACCAGCGCCTAATAGATGGGAAACAATGGAAGGTGTGTTGATATTATTTGCAGAACAAAATGTTTACAAAATGTTAGCACACTGGGTTGAAGTAAACAATGTACTGCTTCTACATGGGATACTCGATTTAAGTGAATCATCCTTTACTTCTCTGTGATGTACAGTGAAATGGAGATGCTGCATGGAAAGCACTTGATATGTATTTAACAAGTAATAGTTATTATTACTGGAGCACTGAAGTGCTATTCTATGTGTTTGCATGATTTTTTTTCCTAGTTCTGTGCTTCTCAAATCTATTGCAATTCCTAAGAAATTATGTTAAAATGTAAATTCTTCAGGTCTAGAATAGGGAGTGAGTTTCTACACTTTTCCCAGCAAGGTGGTACTGGTCGCCCAGGACCATTTTTTAAGTAATAAGGACCTATGGCATTTGATCAGTGATGGATTTCCCATGAGATAGGATATAGTTTCTAGCTGAGTTATGGCAAAGCCACCAGCCCACTCACACGTGTGCCCTTGATCTTATTAAAACATCATGCAACTTAACAGAAATGAAAGGATGCCAGAAAGGGGATAAAAATGAAAAGAAATGCTGCAAGGCAAGGAAATACAGCTCCCAGGAAACGCGAAAGTAATTACTCTTAAGAGTGAGCAGGTCATGCTCAAAAGTCATCATTGGAAGAATCAGAAGACACACCGTGTCAGTCCTGTGTTGCTTCTTCCATCAGCACCCCTAAATCTGGCTGCTAGTGTGCAGATTAGGAGGCTCTCACTCTCAGAACCTGGGTGACACTTGCAGTGCCCAGAGAGGGAGTCCGATGCTCTAGGCATCTCTCAGTTCTTCCCTTACTGCCAGGCTAGCCATGTTTTTCCTGTTGGTGCTGCCCAGAATTATTGAATCCTAGGAATCACTGAATTCAGCCTCCTATTTAACAAGGGTGGGAAATGGAGCCCCAGATGAAAAGACTTGTCCATTAGAATTAATAATGAATCAGTATTTAATAAATCCTGAGATATACATTTTCTTCCACATTTTAGTACCTCTGAAGTCAGAATTGTTATATGATTGGTGTCACAGTTTGATTGGCAGTGTTTAGTCTTTCTCAGTGGTATAAAAGATAATATCAGCACATCTTAAAACAGGTGGATTCTTCTATACCACGAAAGTATTAATGAGCCACGTCTCCCATCTGCTTCCTCAGTGTTACTCTGCTGCACACTTTATGACAGTTATCCTGATGCTTTTAGAGACAGTGTAGTGCAGTAGATAAGAGCATGGGCTCCAGAGCCAAACCACTCACGTCACGCAAGCTATGTAACTTCTGTCCATTCAGTTTAATCCTCTGTAACCTGAGGATGACAAAAGTAATAAGTACCTGGATAGTGTCCATGTGAGAGTGAGATGCATCAATCTATACCAATCAGCTGGAACAGTCATTGGCAAACAGTAAACACTCAATAAACATACTGTCGTTATTGATGACAACCTCACTAAGTCATCCTGGAATCTTAACAGTGTTTGCACATTAGCTCGGATAGAGTATTTTGTCCCCTGTACACGATATACAAATAGACTGTACCGAAGGTTCTTTTAAGCCCCAAGCAGGATTTTTGTGTGTCAGAATGATTCAATAATGACCATGGAGGGAATCTTGCATTTCTATCCATAAAGAATAATAAAAGCATAAATTGACAAAGATTTGTCTTGACTGGTACAGATGTTGGCCTGTCTGCCAACAGAGCGGATCAGATGAAATCCACGACAGCTTTGAAATTCTGTTAGGTGAACCCCATAATTCTCTTCAGTACTAATCTCACAGTGGTGGGAAATTCTAACTAGATGTGTTCGTTCTGAGACTCGATCAAATGGGGCACAGTTTACCATACCGCCCTCCTTCATTTTGCCAGCCGCTCTGCTGTTATCACTCATATTTGCTCCATTGCCTGATTGCGCTGATACAGTCACCTTGAATGTAGTGGACATGGACATTTTTGTTTGTCATAATCTTAAATTCACCCATGTCTTTTTCTCGTTCCTCTTATGATCATTGCATTTAACAAGGTGAGTTGGAAATCTGGGTAAAGTCTTTTGTCCACCTTCTCCTTTATCAGGCAGGAAATAGTTTCACCTCCTGAACTTCTAGAGTGTTCATAGCTGTCTTACACCACCGATCCCAGGCTACAGTACTTTAGTCTATGTATGCTTCTTTGCATTATCTCCTTGCTTATGTGCATCCTTAGAAAAGGGATCTTGGCTGACACTTTTTCATCCTGCTATAGGTTCTTAACTAGTAGAAATTGAATGAATGGATAACTTTTGGCTTTCTGAATGGATCTACTTCATTGGGTTCGCAGATACGGTAGAGATAGACAGATAACAGCTCATCTAAGTTCATGGTATTTTCCTCAGTTGTCTACTACAAAAGTTAAACAAGCTATTTTACAGTTTAGCAAATTTACCTAACTTCCATAAGTCATATTATGTAGCAATAATTGTACACTTTGCTAAATGATAATACATAAGTTCAGACAGGTTTGTTTTCAACACCAGATTCGGTACAGATGCCTTAGTCACTTTTTCTTCACTGCAACACAACACTTGACACTTGAAACTTAAAGGAGAAGAGGTTTATTTTGGTTCATAGTTCTGGAAGCCTCAATCCATGTATGGTCTGTTAGTTCCATAAGAAAAGCAGCATGGATAAAGAGCCTGCCGAGGAGGAAAGCTGCTTATGTGTTTTACTAGAGAAACAGATAGAACACAAGATACACAAATGTATAAGAAATTACAAGGTTGGCTTAGATCAGCGTCAGATTTGAATGAGGAAGCAGACGGAGGGTGTCCACATAAGGGAGCTGAAGGGTTCAGTCCAAGGTCTGGAACTCACTGCAACTCCCATGCAAGTCCATATCAGGAGGCTGGTGGGTCTGTGATGAAGGCCGAAGAGTCTATGCCGGAAAGCTGAGGGATCTAAGGCAGAAGCAGAAGTCTCCACTAGAAGCCAAGAGATTACGTCTAAGATTAAGGCAAAGACTGGAGCTCTTCTGAAGAACAAAAGCCAGTCCATCCTTTCAAGGTGATGAGCCATCCTACACCCTGGGTTGTAAAATTGCTGAGCCAACTTAGTTAAGCTTCTGAGCTTCTCAGGGTGACACAATCCACCACTACATCATGTAATGGCAGTCAGGAAGCAGAGAAGGGAGGAGCCGGGGGTACGAGACACACCAGTCCACCAGTGAGCAGTGGTCCCATGTCCTGGTCATCTTCCAAACACATGAGGCATTGGAGGGGAAGCCCTAGATCTAAACCATAGCAACAAGAAACTTGACCCTACACTGACACCATGGTCAGTGAGGAAATCTGCTTTATTGGTAGTAGGGATAATGAAGAGGCAATTTAAGGATAAGCTCCTGAGGAGAAGTGGAGAGAGGATCCTGCTTGCAATTAGCTGAGGATAAGAAGGACCAGGCTCCCTAGGGCTTCTGGTTCCAGGCTGTCTAACAACCTCATGAATAGAAGTTTGGTCCTCCAGAGTCCACAAAATGGGAAAGGCTTTTGGTGGACATATTTCTTTTAATGATAATACAAAAGATTCTTCAGAATTCCTTCCAATCTTTGGATCACATTTACTTGGTTTGTGACTGATTGGTGTTCATAACAGACATTCCATTGATCAGTTGACATATGTTAGGAAGAACAGAATAATATGAAATTAAAGCTTAAACAGCTATTTGTATTGGAAGTGAACTCATAATTCAGTTACTTAGGGATGTTATCTTGCTTCTGATTCCTTGTTAACCTCTTTAAGAAAGTGGATGTTAAAAGTTCATTCATTACTGAGGCATTTCATTGTCTTTTATTTATTTCTTTCACTTCAGAAAGTGTGAACCACACATTCTGGTTCAGATTGATACTTTGCATTAATTTAGAGGGGAAGGGGATATTTCTAACTTGGAAAGTTGGGAAGAGGTGTGAGCAGAGTAATAAATTAGAAAAAGAAGATAAAGTTCCAGTTTCTGGCAGAGTTTTTATCAGGTGACTTAAAATACAAAGCTTGAAGTATTAGAAATTCCCAGAATATAAATAAAGATCTCAGTGCAAAGTAAGAAAATAACAGGTTTTATTTTAGATTTCTAGATAACTTCCCTTCAGTTTTTATGGGTACTTATAAATTGCTTAAATTCCCTTTGTAACAGTGCAGGTTGAGTCAATAATGAAAACACAGCCACCCTGCAGATTATTCTAAGCCTAAATATATATTTTGTTTGTTTGTTTTTAATCGGTACCAGGGATCGAACTCATGACCGCGTGCTTGCAAGGCAGGCGCTTATGCCACTGAGCTAAATCCCTAAATACATATTTTTAACTGAAGCCTAAGACTCTTTTTCTAAAGCTTAGACAAATATAAATTTCAACTATAGAGGAAGCATATAGTTATGTTCGTCAGTCGTCATTTTTTGCAAACACATCAACTCAACATATGGCAGGTGAAATGTGTAAGAAGTGGAGAGAATCAGTTTTCAGAACCTGGGGGACTTTTTGTACCCTTTACAATGAGAGCTAGCTGTGAGTCCTGACTCTATCTCCTGTTTCTCAATCTTTATCTCATCTCATTGTGTTCATAGCATTACAGGCTAACACCAGAGAGACTAAAACACAGCAGAGCCTAAACTACAAGCCACAGGTGAACCCAAGATGACTGTTTTCTTCTTCTTTTTTAAGTTCAAAATGAACTTTCACATCCCTAATTCTCTCTCCCTTAATTCATAGTTGCTGTACAACTTTGGCAGTTTATCACTCAGTCTTGATCTATCTGTTCCTTTTTGAAGTTACGCATATTTTAGTGACCGATAAATGCCCTTCTTGATGGGTTGCATCTAACCAGAAGGTGTCAGACTCCTATTGATAGGCTCTGTTGAACTTGACAGCTTGGATAGAGGGTGAGTATGAGAAGGAATAGCTCTCAATTTCTTCTTCATTGCCTAGACAGCCTCATGGCATAGTTTTCTTTATTGTCCTCATAAAATGAGTTTGCACTAGAATACTTGTACATTGCTCTTTGACCTCTTAGCAGAAGGCTGACTCACTCCTGCTCTAAGGAGCCCAGTCTTCACACCTGCTGTTGCCCTGTAGCATCGTGAGAGACAGAGGGCTTAGCTTATCTTCACAGGTATCCTCTGCATGAATGTAGCCACAAGGTACAGCCCATCCAGTATAATCAGCTCTCTGGTGTCACAGGGGTGTTACCTTCTAAAGCCTTTAGGAAGAAAATTTAACTTCAACCACCTTAGCAAGTGGATTCCTCCATGCCGCAGCCATTTATTTGGAGGAAATGAGTGGTCCTGGGAGGATGCTATGCACTGAAGAATCTTGGGTTGCTGCATCAGAAATGCAAAGAAAAATAGACTTGAGAGAAACTCCATAGGTTTTTAACATAAATATTAAGCAGACTAAAATCAAGTGTTAACTCCAAATCAGAGCAGAATTAGTAACTCTCAAGGGAATGACATTTAGTGGTAGAAGGATTACAAGACAGGAGTTAGAAAGAGTGAGAGCAAATCAATCACATTTTATTGTCTTTGGAAGAAATTCCAAAGGCCCTTCTGTTGTAGGTGAGAAGCCATCAGTCATCCAGGAGGCTTTATTCTGAGTCGAGGATGAAGCCATGGGTGGGATTAGCTTGATCGGCCCAGTCTCACTGACCACGTTGGCTTTTGCTTAACCATTTGGCTGTCACAAAGGCAACTCCAGCCGTATGGCTGAAAAACTGTTACCAAAACTACCATATTTGTGTACAGTTTGCAGAGCTGAACTTCACGGTGCCTCATTCTGAAGTCCTTTTTTGAGCAGTGCCAAGATTTGAACAGCAAAACATAGGTTTGTGTAGGACACAGGTTTATGTAGGAAAATTTAAATATAATGCCTTTTTCACTTTTCTTTTTCTACATTGCTGTTAAGTGTTTTGTTAACATCTCTATGTATCAATGGGTTGTTTTTCAAAACCCAGCTCCTAATAATACCATTTCTTGTAAGGAGATTATGTCTTTATTGATTTACTTTGCTGGAGATTAATGGAGGTGTTGGAAGGTATTATTTAGTTTTTGCTTTGGGCTAAGACAGCTGTAATTGGGACTAGTATGTATTAAAAATGTGAAATTAGCAAAACAGTTGAAAAATCAGAAAGTGCCTGATCTGTACATTTCATTAAACCCTACACCTGGCTTAAAATTTAGAAAGTGTTGAATTATTTCCTTTAAGGTTAAAAAATAGGGTCGCTTTAAAAAAATTGAAGCATAAAAGCTAGTAGTCAGGTTTAAATTTTCTAAATCAAGCATCCATGGCTCAAGATAGTGGTCTGCTCAGAATTTCCTGCCCTTCCTACATAAATCCAGCAGTCTTCAGAGAAATCTTTTGGAAGAAAATAGAGAAATGAAGATAGCTCTGTGTTAGAGAAAAGGAAAATAATGTTTTACAAGGAAGCAACTGGGGGGGAATTTAGTAAAGGAGGAAGAATTAAGGTGCCTAATAATGATCATCATAACAATAAGAAAAAATATTTTCCCAAAAGAATATTGTAATGCTTATTGTTTTGATGAACTAAACCAAGAAACCTCAACCAAGGATACTGATCCATTTTTCTTTCCTAAAGTAATTCATAGGATTTTATGGAAGGCATTATTGTATTATATGAATAGGAAATTCGTTCAGTACTATATGGATGTGCTAGATTGATGAAAATAATCATCTTTAAAATTTGTAAGATTTTTTCATGTGTTGAATAATGGGCATTCTCCTAGCCACCTTACAGATTATTATTTCCAGTTGTTATTTTGTCCTATTTTTGAGAATCTCAACAAGTAGTTATGAGAAAATAATTTTAACTTTTGTTTTTGATTTACTATGATATTGACTATAACTTGATAAATTCAAAGCCTCTGACAGGAAACACCATTTTTAGTTGTACGATGTAGTTAACATTCACAATGATTTTGTCTTGCTTGGGTTATTACTTAGAGTATTACTGACCCATATTAATGGGATCAAGACCAATACATCATTGGAAAAGGAGAAGTTTTGCATCACTGAACAATAAAGCAAGACAGCATGGTTTGTGGAAAAGATTTAGAGCACCATAACACATTGCTTCACTTTCTGGAACATAGTTCATAGATAAATGCAATGAATGTATTCTTGAACTTGTAGAGAATGATGAAACATAAAGGCTAAGAAGATATTGATGGAAGATGATTGTTGAGTAATTCTCCTCCCCTTCATCCTAACACTGATGCAGTGCCCAGGTGCCACAGGGCTGTCACATGGCTACATCAGCTGGTAAAATATTTGAGAAAAGTCAAGCTTGCATGTCTTATACTTCACTAAACTTAAATCTTGTAAGCCTAAAACATTGCACGGAAGTGAGAAAGGGGCAGTTGAATTTGAATTACAATTGGAGGAAAGTGAGAGACTTTGCAGAATTTATATCCAGGATATGACAAGCAAAAGGTAGTAAGTACTTCTAGCCAGATTTTGCTTTATATTTCATAATGCCTGTCATTCATTCATTCATTCGACAAATGTCCTGTATCATCTACTGTGAGTTCACATATTACTCTAGGCACTTGGGATCCATTAGTAAAAGGCATAGCAGATTCCTGCATTTTAGCTCAATTATCAGGGGAGGATGCAGACAATCGATGGTAAACACAGTCAATGAGTATCTTATTTACTATGTTGGAAAGTGATCATAACCAAGGAAGGAGAAAAGTAGAATGGAGTGAGTGATTTGGAGTAGGTGTGGGGCAGGCAGTGTGTGGGAAGTTGTCACAAGTTTGAATTCCTAGAAGAACCAGTCCACATAAAGATCCTCCCTCCTCCCTGCCCTGAATAAGTCTATTTTAAATTATTAGCTAACTGCTTCCCAAAGAGGTTAAGTAACTCACCCCAGATCAAACAGCTGGGAAGAGAGAAATCTGCTTACTCTGAAACATTTTTACCTACTCCGCTGCCTCTTTGCGCAGTGACTCACTGCTCCCCTGTTTCCCTTGCTTTCTGCCAGGATGTCTTTGGCCCCAATAACTGACTTCAGGGTGATGTGCTGCAGATGTTTTATTGGACTTAGGCTTTTTCTAGGTCACTCAAGGTTCCAGGGCCAGACATAGTTCATTGCTGGAGTTATATCCTTGGGAATAGCAGCTTATAATAACTGGAAATTAGATATGCATGAGAGGGTAAGAAGGCTAGGATGAAAATGTTAAGATGCAGAAAGTAGGTTAGAGGACAGAGCTGCATCAGAGGTGAAGGGAGATAATTACTTAACAAGGAAATTGTGTCCAGGGTTGGTGCTGAGGAATATATATAAGGCATGAACCACAAAAGCATGAACAGTGCTTCTTAAAACTCACATGCAATATCTTATTCAGTCCTTGAACTCTGAAAGGTAAATTTGGTATCCCCATTTTATAGGTAAGTAAACTAAGGTTTTAAAAGGTTGTGGCTCACTTAGCAGTCACAGAGCGGGATGAAAATTGAAACCTATGTTCTCCAGCTGTACATCATCCTTTCTTCTAGGTCAGACAGTAAATTAAAAGAAGTGAAAGGACCAAACATTATAATGTGTTTGCTTTGGTGCCCCCAGTTTTTTCTTGTCTGCAAACTGAATTTTAATTGAGTTCTGGTTTAAGAAATATTGACAGGGTAGAAGTAAGATTTATTTCCACCCTTGTCTACTAGCTTTGTGGCACAGCCTTCTCCTTCCTGGAAATTATCTAATAATTTACAGGTTGTCTTTGACAGTAGGTTTTAGGGCTTCAAGTTTTAGTTTGTGAAAAATAATAGCTAATGTTTTTTAAGCACTTGCTCTCTACCAGACTGTACATTGAATTGAATTCATTTGAACTTAATATTCCTGTGAAGTAGGGACTTTTATTTTTTATATTTTATAGATGAGAAAACTGAGATACAGAGAAATGAACAGTTACTCTTTAACCACAATGCCATGCTGCTTGGCAACTGAAAGATGAGAAGTTAACATAAACTAATAGTTCACCGTGCTTTACTAGCGATCCAGTCATGACGACATCCTGTGAGGCAAGGACTTTTATGATTTCATTTTATAGGTGGGAAAACCGAGGCATGGGAAGTTTAACCCAATTTCCCCATGAGCATAGAGCTGCCTGGCAGTGGAACCAACATTCAAATCTAGGTAGAATTCTGTCAGTTTTCAAAAAAATTGCAGTTAAAAATTTTACATCCCAAAGTTGAAAATCTGAAGTGTTGAGTGCATTTATGCTCAAACATTTCAGATTTTGGAACATTTCAGATTTCAGGTTGGTGGATTAAGGTTACTCAGCTGGTAAGATCTGTCTGTTTGTAGTCTTTAAATTTTAAAAGCTGATTTAGGTTATACTGGAGAACTTAGAGTGGGCCAGCAGAATCTGACCATCTCTTCCACCCTATTGTGTGTAAGTTGAGGGCTATAAACTCTTGCTACTGAGTTGCACTGAAAACATGAATTCATAAAAATATAGAGTATTTAGAAACTGCCTGGTCTGCCTAAGCTATAGTTGGTAACACCCAGGGCTGTGATTTTTTTATTTCATCCATAATATAGATCAGTGTGTTTTGATGTGCCTATAGGATTCCCAGATGGAAACATTAAGTCTAGCAGCCAGCATGGAGCAAGGCATTTGATGGAAAACGGGTCACACACTGCCCATATGGCTTTTCTTTCTGGCATCTTGTTTAGTATGGAGAAGCCTCATCCAGGGATGCCTTGTTTAGAGAAAAATCCTTGAGCACATCTTCAGAGAATCTTTACTGTTCACTGCACCCATTGGAATGGGATTTCATCTTTTCCTCGTTTTATTTTCAAGCTTGGTTCATGTGCTGATTGTTCCCTCTCCCCTTGTCCCATGATTGTAAGGCAGCTCTGTACTGAAGGTTCTACAGACCCTTTAAGTTTATGATCTCACGAAGCACAGCTGGATAGAGAGCTTTTATTCTTATGTCTACCCTTTGAAAGTTCACAAACGCCTAATCTCTTCTCTCTTGGGTGGACCATTAGGAGCAGACTCTAGTGCAAGTGAGGCAAACTCAGTGTCTGACAACACAATCGGGTGCACGGAAGTCATTCCATTTCACACTGGAGGGATTGTTTCCCAACCCTTTACTTAGAAGCAAATAAGCAGATGGATTGGAGGAAGGGAACAATAGTGAAGGGCTCTCTGCAGACTGGGGAAAACACTCAGGATGGCCTCACACCTCTGCTGGCCATGAAGTCCTTCCATTCTGCTGATGGTCTGCCTTCCTTCCAGTCTTGCAGACCAGTTGGAAGCCAAAGTGTGCCGTGCCTCTCTGCAGGAGATCCCCTCCAGCCCCCAACCTCAAAAGACACACGGGCAGGCAGCTTTAGTTGCTGTGGCATCTGTGGGGTTTAAGAACAGATAAAACAATCAATAGCAGATAAGTGCTGTCGTGCTGCTTCAAATACAGAGAGAAAAAGCCTCTTTTAGGCCATTGAAACAACTGTAAAAAAAAAAAAAAAAAGGATGCTGTGGGCAGGCAGTCTCACAGCTGTTGGTCATTTGGTCAACAGCTAGTGGTGGACCAATCAGGTAACCTGAATAAGGACAGAAAAGGACGAAAACAATGTCAAATGGATTTGGATATCTGGGAAAGGAAGAAGGCCTTTCCCTTGGCACCATTTCGATCAGTCTTCAATCAGGTTAAAACACTGGTTAAGATCTTTGCAGAGATGATATTTTCTGCCTTCTGGTGCCCTCAGCATTGTGAGCTGTGTGCTCAGTAAATGCTAACACAACTGATCATTTAATCTGCGGAGCTGGGAATTCTCAGCCTTTTGGTGTAGACGGGACAGGTTTTGCACCTGCTGTACTTCAGGAACATTAATGCATACATGAAAGACCGAATCTGTGACGCCCGTCCACACTCCTATTTTTACACACTGTTCATCTTCCTCTGGACTGAGGGTCTTTTGAGGTCCACATTTGGGTGACATTCCATGTTTCACAGCATGAGGGCCTATGCTTCACGGCAGTGGCTTGGACTTCGGGTCTGCAACCCTGTGTCTTCCCAGGCCTTTGTCACACCAATGGTCCTCTAATCCATGACTGTTCAGTGAGTGGCAGGCTGTCCCTGAGGGCATCTGGGCCACTCAAATTGGAGTTGAGGGAGAACGGATGATTTTGTTGACTCTCAGACAACTTTGTCAGCTATGGCTCTTTTAAAAATCTGGTTGGCAAGAACATGCCTGGCATCCCTTCTAAATAAAGAGAAATGGAGTAGAGGGATATCTCTAATATTAAATTATATTTGTTTCATATGCAGACATCCATCAGGGTATTTTTATATGAGTGCTTTTATAAATAAGAAATACAGTATCTGGTTTTGAATTATTCATTATTTTATATTTGTCTCCTTCACAGTGCTAGATTGCTTACAGTAAATGGGACCAATTAAGATTTCTTGATAACCTTGAACACAGAAAGGGAATGAACTCTAACATTTTGCTCCAGTCTTATCAAAACCCTCAAAATTTGTAAAATCACTGTGATCAGTGAGGAACAATAGAGGTGATCCATCACAAATTAATACTTGCTAAGCTCTCATGAGGCGTTTGTGCTATGTCGTTGATTTTTCCCTTCAGGCAAAGCAAATGCATACATCTTCAGCTTTGCACCATCCTCTGTACAGCTCCAACCTTGCTAAAATGGAATCCGTGGGTGTGTATCTCACCCATAGACTAAGCATCTATGATCAGTTTACCCAGTTGTCACTGTCAGAGTGACAGTGATGGCATCATCAAGTGATTATCTGGACATGATTCCCTGAATGTGGGGATCCTGTATTTAGGGCAGCTCAGTGAAGCAACACCAGTTCTTCCCAGGCATCCTGAAAGGTACTAAGGAAGCCCAGGGGAACCCACAGTGAGCTAAGAATTCCCAAATCCCTTCTCAAGACACTGGAAACAATCCAATTAGAAGTGATAACCAACAGTGTTTTGAGTTCTCATTACGTTTAATCCTTGCAACAATCTTACAAGGCAGAGTTTATTAATCCCATTTTACAGATGAAGAAACTGGGTCTGTAGGAGGCTAAATGTTGAGAATCAGCTAAATTAGCCTCTCTCTATCAGTGGACCAGTTTGGTTCACAGACCCTGAATGGCTCCCCACTGACTTGTGATCTTGAGCAAATTTCTGTCATCTGTCTACACCTCCATTTCCTCATCTATTTAAAAGGATCTGTCGTGAAGATTAAATAAAACAACATGAATGGTGTACCTACTATAATGTCTAACACAGGATCAGTGCTGCTATTTTTGTTTAATTCTTATTCTTAGATCCATAGGAATTCAGATGCCCCCTTGTGGGTCTCCAAAGGAGCTCTGGCGAGGCCAGTTCTGACTTCAAATAGTACTCTAGGGTCGAGGATGAGCTGGTGTGGGGACAGCTGTTCACTAGCAGAGAGGTCAGGACTGGCCGCAGGGTTCAAGGCCTGAGCCATGTCTCCAGAAGCAGGGTACTGAGGGGCTGTGGGCTTAGTTCATGATACCTTTCTGAAATGCAGTTGATTGTTAAAGTGAGTGATGAGGGGCAGAGTTCTGCAGCAACTGAAGGTTTCTTGCCTGGGGAATGGAAGTGGTGCCCTTACCTAAGACTCAGAGTAACAGGAGGAACCAACAGGGTGACTGTGAGAGTCTGCAGGCTAATGATTCCAGCTGGTACATACGCACACAGGTGCATGTGTTGTGTTCAGCGGAAAGTGGACAGTGGATAATTAGAAACGCCACCTGCAGCTCGGTAGAGGCTCGGGCTAGTGCCAGGGCATGCATCTGCAGAATAACTGAACACACCAACACCGTGAACAAACTCAGACAGTCTAGCGAGGGTGAGAAGGAACAAAAGCCTCAGGAATCCCAGCATTAAGGAAATCAGATGAATCAGAGCATCAGTGAATGAAACAAGAGAGTGGGATAGCTTTAGAAGGGAAGGGAGTAGCTAAGGGTTTTTATTAGTTCATTTTGTTTAGGGGGAATAAAACCTCATTTTTCAAAATCAGTAAACATTCAAACCTACTCAAAAGTAGAAAAACACAATCAGACCCATAGACTCATCACTCAGATTCAGCACTTACCAAGATTTCGCCTCTCTTCCTCTGTCCACCTCTCTTCATTTATCTGAAGTATTGTGAAACAGATCCAATATAGCGTAGCATGTAATTTCACCCCTCCCTACTTTAGCTGATATTCCTACAGATACCGACACTCCTCTGTGCAGCAACCTTGCTATTATCACATCAAACATTTGCACTATCTCTTGCACATTTATTATTTACTCCTTATTTGCACTTTTGTGTCTGGGAGCTGTCTTTTGTCAGCTACTGTTTGTTTTTATAATCAGGACCTAACTCCTGGGCTCCCTAGGGTTGTTATGGCTCAAAAGTCCTTTAATCCAGAGCAGCCCCTTCTTTTTTATGTTCCTGACACTGGCTTGTTGAGCTTTTTACAGCTGCCCTGCCCTACTTTCTAGGTTAGTCTTTTGCTTACATGTAGTATTACTTAACCAATTACCAGTCTAGATATTTAAATACAGGATGACCAAAAGTTACATGTTTTTTGGCTAATTTTTACAAAATAGTGCAACAGGAAGTATAAAAATGATTTTATTAAATTTATTCAATACAAGAATCAGCTGCCCAAGCTGTGCTCAAGATAGCATGTCAACAAAAACACCACCTGAGTGATGCTCAGTGTAAACTATTACCTTGGAAAGATGTTTCTGAAGTAAGTGTTTAATGGGCATTGGGAATCGCGAATCAGGAATAGAGATTAGCCTCGTCTGGGGAAGGGAGGATGGATAAACCTTTCAGTAGTCTTCTGCTTGTTTGTCCCAGTAAAAGTCATTCTCTGTCACCGTAATATGTACTTCTGCTTCTTTGTCCCAGTAAAAGTCATTCTCTGTCACTGTAATATGTACACTGGTGGATATTTTCACACAGGCATGTATGTATGACTATATCTGCAAATATATATAAATGTGTATGCAGGTATTTTTATATTTATGTAGGTATATATACACCTCTATGTTATACCATATATTACTACACTCACAAACACACACACGCACACATCATATTTTGACAGATTTTGGGAATACTGAGGGAAAAGTGCTAGGTTAAGTCAGGAGTCTTGGATTGCAGTTTGGACACTGGAGCCAACCTACCGTGGTCCTTGACCTCTCTTCGATGCTCTGTAGTTATCAGGGTGAATTCTGAAGGTTCCTTCCAAGCCTACGATTTATCTTAAAATTGTTATCATTTTGTTTGATTTTTTTAATCTGCTTGTGTTACTCCCCTCCCCAGAGTCTTATTGGATTCTCGTTTAACTAACCTCAAGGATTACAAACTGGGCCTGGGATTTTCAGCCCTCATCCAGGGCTGTATCTTGCTGACTTTCCTTCCATGTTCATATCACCACCCTTCAGATCCGGGGCTGCACTTCACCCCCACATTTCCTCTTCAGGCCGTAAGCACGATGTGCGCCCCCACCTGGAATATCTTCTGCCTGTCCCTTTGATCAAAAGTTTATCTCAAAGTGCGCCTGCTCCCTGCAGCCTGTCCTCTGTTGTTGGGCTCTGCTTACCATTTGTTAAGCCCTTGTCCTGATACAAGCCTCGTGTCTTACAAACATCATATTTAATGTTGCACTGGTATGTCAGGCAGGGGATAGGACTTCTTACCTCCATGTTGGAGAGGGATCCTATGAGTTAGGACGCTCCCTGAAAAACAGCAGCAGGCCTCAGCGTTAAGATTCCACCTTTTTTTGTTTTTTTTTTTACTTGGTTCCAGATCTCAGGCTCTTTCTGCTCCTCCAAACTACAAGCTTCAGCACTTGGTAAACTTTCTCGCAGATGGCCCTTCTGTGTTAGTAGATTTATCATACATTTATTGAGCATCTGCTGTAAGCCAGGAAACTGAACAAATATCTGAAGACTGGTTGTATGTTTCACTTAGTGTGGTCTTTCCAGGACTTAACAGAGACGGAGCATATAAAGTAGAAATTCAACAAATATTTGTTGAGTTCAACAAAAATGAATAGTCACTTGGTTCATGTAAAGCCTAGAGTCAACAGACAGGTTCTCAGGTTAGATGAATGAGCTGGTTACCTGTTAGATGACTGCCAGTTTAATTGGGAACCCTTAGGGTATCAACTTGTCATTTGTTGAAACTGGTAAAAAGATTACTTGGGTTTATGTTTGTTCTTCGTGCTTAGGCTAGTTCCAGTTTTTCTTAGAACACACTTTAGATAATCTTTAGTGAAAACAATTAAAAGTTAAAGAATCATAAGAGGTATTTGTGTAACAATAGATTTACTTGCTGTTATGGACATTTATTTTTAACCTAAATATCTAAAATTATAGGGGAATCATCACTGTTATCATGATCAAGATGTATTTAAGATAAACTTGGGCATGATTTTGTGTTGAGTATATAAGAAAGAAAACTAGAAAGATTCATTTATCTCTGTTGCAGGAACAGTGGACCTTTCCAAGTATCTAAATATTTTAGATAAATGAAATTATCCTACCAAGTATTAAGGCCTTTTATTTTAAACATAATTGATGAAAACATTTGTTAGGTAAAATAGATGAGAATAAATTTTTCATGCAATGTCATAACATTCATGCTATGAAATTTATTCAACAAATTAATTTAGTAAACACTAGGGGTGTGCTAAGAACCAGAGAGTGGTCTGGGTGCCAAGGATAAGACAGTGAATGAAACAAGAAGCTTCTCTGGTGGAACTTCATTTTGGGGGGCTGTAATCAGCAAGCAAGTAAGAGAATAGGGAAGATAACATCAGAAACTCTAGCAGGAGACTAAGATAAGGAATCATTTGCTCTGCTGGGGCCAGAGTTAAAAGAGGCCCCCTTAATTAGGGTGGTTAGATAAGACCTCCCTAAGAGGGACGTTAGATCTGGGGCCAGAGTCGTAACTGTCATTTAAAGAATTGGAGTAGAGCAAAGGCACTTAAATCTGTGTTCCAATGTGAGTTCGTTTATTGGGTATGAAGTGCTCATGGGGTTCTCAAGAACTTACGCCAGGTTGGCAGTTGGGTGTGGGAACCAGGAGCACGGGAGATCGATGCCACAGGAGCTAAAGACTGGACAGCACTCAGGTTCCTGGAGATGATTAAACTCTTGAACAGGACCATTGTTTAGAAGAACTGGTGTAGAGGTTGCTTCCTTCCCCCAGCACATCTATTCCTGACAATGCTAAGTCCTCTGGAGCATTGTTCTAAGCACATAACAAATATTAGCTCATTTATTCCTCAAAATAACCCTATAATATAGGCATTATTATTATTTTTCTCCCATTTTGCAAATAAGAAAACTGGCACACAGTGACATTAATTTCCCTAATTGAGCTGGATGTAGTGGTTCGTGCCTGTAATCCCAGCACTTGGGAGGCTAAGGCAGGAGGATTGCTTTGAGTTCGAGGTCACCCTCTCTACAAAGTGAGTTAATGAGTTCAAGGTCAGTCTAAACTATATAGAAAGACTTTGTCTCAGAAAGAAAAAAAAAAACATCTTTTTCCCTAAGATTGCACTTAGACGTGTGAACCTCAGCAGCTTGATCACAGGTCTGTGATAGCAGCAACTGTGCTAAGCAGCGTCCATGTTCACACACTGACCATGGTGGGGGAGGTAAATGTGACACTGGACAGGCCTTAGGAAATGGAGAAAGCGTGTGGAAAAGACCGAAGGGCATGGAAGCGAGTTGAAGTTCATTGTCTTCTGGGAAGTGAAAGGAGTATCCAAGTATGAGTTGTTCTCTTGAGTTTACCGCTGCGTGGCTGCAAGGTAATGACTGTTCTTGTAAGGCTTCTCATGGCAACTGTGATGTGACTTTCTTGGGGTGCCCCTGGACTTTCTCCATTCTGGTGCTTTGCACTGCTCTCGGTTTGCAAAAGAGAATGTGTCCAAAGGGTCACTTCTTCCTTTCATGTCTTATTCTCCTGGTCCAAGGAGGAACTTGAGAGTAGTGGAATGTAGAAGAGCTGTTTTCCTGGAGGAGCAAGGCTTTAATTTCTTGGGATATTTAAGGAGAAGTTGAAGTGGTTTGATTTTGACCTGGAAACACATAATACAGTAATTTCTCTCACTCCATCCTGGTGCACTTACCTCTTCCAGAGAATTTTTTGTTGACCATCCCAGAGTTCCTAAGGCCTTCTCTGTTGCGGCAGTGCCAGGAAATTTGAATAATTATAAAAACCTTTAAAGCGAAATATAAAAGAGGGAGCAAATTCTTCTGTAATGGCCTCAATTCCCGTGTTAGTTGTTAACTCCACTGAATGTGTGACCTTGTTTTTAATGGCGTCATTATTTCCCTTCGTTATGCTCCCGCTCTGCTTCGTCCCATATTTAACTTTGCTCGTCTATGATCTGTTCTAAATTATGGTAGCACTGTGTGTTGCTCCTTAATTATAAATCCTTGTGTTGTATTTTCTCCTGTTTTTCTTCCCCTTTCTTTTTGGTTATCTAATTCTTCCGCTTTCTTTGATTGGATTTACGTTTATTGAACAAACTTTATTTTCTCTTTATGCAACAAAAACAATATCCTTTTAAAAGAAATGTGTTTGAAAATTTGAGAAAATTTTAAAAATTTAATCGATAATAGTTAATATCTTGGAGTACTTACAGTATGCCAGATGCTTTAAGGTATCAGTTAACTGATTGAATCATGCAATTGTTCTTTGACTTTATTTTCCTGATTGAAAAATTTGGCTTTGTTATTTCACAAAATGTGCTTTCCAAATGATTTGTATTATTTTACAACATAAGTTAGTTTTTCAAATACCTGGAATTTCTCTTTTGTTTGTACCCATTAACCTATTTAAATGGCATTCTGTTTGGTTGTCTTTCCTACAAATTGATTAAGAATGCTGGTATAGTTATTTTATTTTCCCACAAGTATAGATTTTTGATTATCTAATTCTTCCACTTTCATAATAAAATGAATAATAAAATGACAATAAAAATGAAGAGAAATGTGGTTACTTCTTCATTCTGCAAACTCATTGTTTGTTCAGAAGTTGAGAATAATAATTGCATTTTCAGTCATGTGAAAAATTCCTTAGGGATATTCTGTCTGTATTTAGTTTTCCAGGAGGATATTTTTCATGAAGTGTAAATGGTAAATATGGTAGGTCCTGTCATAGAGACATTGGAGATTCTAATGTAGGAGGGCTCACCTGTGCACAGATGTGACCATAGACAGGCACCTGTTGTCACAGAATTACGGTTGACCTAGGTGGCAGCTGCTAAGGAAGTAAAACGGTTTCGATCTTGAAATTTGAAATCAGGTTTGCTCAGACAGTGAGGCGAGGCCTGAGTGTCTGTAGTCACGTCTTTTCTGTCCTAAGCACTAGCCTTGTGGTTCCCTTGGCCAGCATGCCGTCTGTGGAGATGACATTTCTCCCCGCCACTGTCAGATTGCAAACCACCACTGAGATTACTGGCTTCTGGACATGTGGGTATCCGAGCTGGGCTTCCCGTAGATTCTCCAGCCATCTGTACCTCTCTGAGACTCACTTTCAATGATTAAAAAAATAATAATAAATAGGAATGGAAGAATCGAACAATTTAGGCCATGATTCTGTACCAGAAAGAGCCATCAAGAGCAAAGCACAGGTTAGCAGTTTCATGGGGAAAGAGAAGGAGATGGGTGAAATTTTTGGAGCCCATCTTTAACAAACAAAATCTATTTTCCAGGCATGGTGGCACATACCTGTAATCCCAGCAATCTGGGAAGCTGAGGCAGGAGGAGCAAAAATTCAAACCCACCCTGAGCTATTTAGTAACTTAGCAAAACCATATCTGAAAAACACACACACAAAAAGGGTCTGGGCATGTAGTTAAGTGTTAAAGCCCCACATTCAATTCTCAGTGAAACACATGCACACACACACACACACACACACCCCCCTTATAATTTATTTTAGAATCTGAAAACATTTTAAATCCTGTAGTTACTTTCTTTGTTCCCTCATGAAAATAAAAACACATCTGCTTAGTCATTAGATACAAAATAAAGTAGGGGATGCTTAGATGGTGCAGTTTGGTTATGACCGTTTTCCTGTGTGTTATTTCCGAATCATGCCACAGACGGGATGCGCTGCCGTCTTTGATGACTACAGGGCAGAGTTAAGGAAACCTGAGTACACAGGGAGTAGTTGATTAACACATCCAGTTAATGAAACTTTACAGCACAGCACTCTGGCTATTGTCAGTAAGCTCGCAAGGCTTCCAGTTTCTATTCATTAGTTACTCTGTTTCCCTGGTTGCTTTACTCCTCCGCCCTCACACAACAGATGCATTATAAAGGGTGGATTATAATGGTGTCCAAGTTGATAAGAAGTAGTTGTCTTCTGTTTCTGGATGTGTTTGCTACTAGGGTGGGGGAGTTCCAGGCTAACTGGAGTGAATGAGATTTGAATTGTAAATGAATGCCTTGTCCCTTTTGTCAATAATTGCACTAAATGCTAATTTGTGGGCAACTAATGTGTTCTTGTGTTCACTGATAAGCTGTGTTGCTTGAAACAAATTTATAAAAAGAGACAAATCATTTCTCTGCAAACATTCTTAGTGGAGTAAACTTGGTTCATATCTGGTGGTGGGTGTGTGTGTGTGTGTGTGCGTACATGTGCACACACACATTTCTGTGACAGCGACCTCATCTGTTACCTCGTTGCACTCAACCAGTAACACGGGTGGTTAATAAGCTGCTTTCTTTCTTGAAATCCATTTGAGAGATTAGGGATGCGATACACGCTTTGGCTAGGTTAGGAAGAATTCCTTCAATTTTTTCTGTGAAGTGTCTGATAACAGTGGTACCATGGTTCAGGAATGCAGTTCTCTCCACAATTCTGGTCACAGACTGAACTGGATGAAAACTGAATCAAGTTTCCCCTGGAGGTCAGCATTGAATCTAACCATTGATTTTGATTTGGTTCTTGCCCAACTTGGTTTGCATCCAGAACCATGGAAAGAATCAAGGTCATGAACTGAGGCACCACCTCATTTGGTTTGAATTTGCAAGCCATATGGTTTCTGCCACAACTATTTGCCTCTGTTTTGGTAGCCCAGAAGTAATATGCAAACGAGGGAGCAGGAGTGTGTTCCAATAAGTATTTATTTATGAGTTTCAGAATTAGATATTTGTATAACTTTCACATACTATCAAATACTGTTGCTTGATAGTCTTCTAAAAATTTAATTGAAAAAACTACTGAATGATTCATCGATTGATTGATTGATTGATTGATTGTAACTAAGGGACCTTATCAAAAGCAGGCTGCTGGCAGATTGGCTCAGGAGCCTTATTTGCACACCCTGGATTAAGACTTTCCTTCCTCCGTGTGTGCTCACTGCTCCTCAGATCTCTCCTTTCTCCAGCTCCAAACTCAACCCCAAGGCTTGGGAGGTAGATCAGTGATAGAACTTTTGTCTCATATTCAAGAGACCCTGGATTAATCCCCAATGCTATAAAAATGCATAAAATTGAAAAGTAAGGAAAAGTAAAATAGAACCATTTACCTGCTCAAATCAGTGGCTGCTTCCAGTGTCTCTTGGTGATGGATTTTGTCCGTGACTACATGGAAGCCTTGACCAGGTAGTATTGTTCTTCCTGTGAGAGATGGAGAGGGGAAAGCAAAGGTTTGTTTTGTTTTTTCTTTATAGGAGTAGGGAAAATGCTACATTACACATTTAGAGTCCGATGCTCCTTCTGTGGCTACCTCCCCTTTCAGGAAATACAGATATTACAGTTTTGTTAATGGAAAATTTCATGATTATGTATATGTGAAGAAGTGTAATATTTGTAACCCATCTATTCTGGTTAAAAAATTTTTTTTAAAGCAGATCAATTGTGAAAAGACAGCAGAGGTTGGTTGTAGCATTACTGGGCTCTGCTGGCTTTCTGCTTGGTCAAAGTTCTTTCTAAAGAGAACAAAACCAAAGTGGGGGTCATCTTATCATTGTCCTCGGGTACTAGCTAGCAAGCCACCGCTGGGAACTTGTAGGGTTCCATACAAATCCTTTGTCCTTCCTACATAGCCTCCTAATTACTGATCTTTTGAGCTTCTAGTTTTGGAATAAAGGGACTCTTACTGCCTGGATTCCCATAATATTATTTCATTGAGGTTGAAGAAATTAATGTTTAACCTCTTTGGCTAGAACTTCAGACACTTGGAAAATGCCTTTGACATTTGATCAACATAAAACAAAATAAATTTTAACTCTGTATCCTTTCCTAGGAATATTTTAATAAAATAGATTGAATTGTTCCTTTCTTTTCCCCACTACTAAAGATCAAACCCAGGAGTGCTGTATCACTGAACTACGTATTTGGCCCTTTTCATTTTTTATTTATTTTTTTCAGAGAGTCTTACTAACTTGCGGGGTTGGCCCCTGCACTAGCTTCCCGACGAGCTAGCATTTCAGGCATGGGCCTCCACAGCCCACTAGTTTTCCTTTTATTAACTTACCTACTTTTTTGCATCTGTTCCTTTCATCTGGAGAAAATGATGTATGAAAGGGAATATTATTACATGAAAGGGAATATTATTAAAAATCTCGTTTACCTGCCGGCCCGCTTTGGCTTTAGTGAGAATGGGTTTTGAGGTCATTTGAGAGGAGCGTCAGGGTTTGGCTGAAGAATCTTTCTGCTTCACAATGAGGGAGTGGCAGCAGGTTCCTGAGGCTTGTGGGTGAGTGAGTGGCCTGGGGTGCGTGCAGCTGGCTGCTGTGGGAGCAGCACTCCCTCTGCATCCCCTCAGCTGACTTGTTCACTCTGTGCCTGTGGCTCCTGCTCTGTCACAGTTCTGACTCTTAACACCTTTGGTTCCATTGACATGAAATAACTGACATTTCTTTCCTTGCTGAAGATTGCAGTTTTCATAAAAATAGAGATGTTTTTCATACACCCCCACACACAAAAATTCATACACGGTGTTCATAGCAGCATTACTCACAATAGTCACAAAATAGAAATAAACCAAACATCTGTCAACTAATGAATGATGTGTGTCATATAGTGAAATATTCGGTCATCAAAATGAAGCATGAAAACACTTATAACATGGATAAACCTTGAAAACGTCATGCAAAATGAAAAAAACAGATACAAAAGACCATATATTACGAGTCCATTTATATGAAATGTCCATAGTGAATTAATCTACACAGACAGGAAGTGGGTTAGTGGTTGCCCGAGATGAGGGAGAAAGAGTAAGTAGTGACCATTAGTGGGTTCACTTGAGAGTGATGAAGATGTTTTAAAACCGGAGGGTGGTGATAACGTCTTTCCAATTCTACGAATATTCCAAAAACTACCAATTCTCAAAAAGGTGAATCTTTTGTTATGTGCAATACTCAGTAAAACTGCTAAAACATGAGTTCGAAAATAGAAAAGTTACAAGTTACTATGGTTTTGTCATCATTGAAATTTAGTCTGCGCATAACAGTAATTGTATAGTTTGTAGTATGTATTTTAAATTATTTATTGATTTGGCCAATTGTTCTGTCTTTGCTACTGGGGGTATTATCTGAAAAACTTAATCCTTGGCCTCTGGATAACAAGTGAATTTATTATTCTGTATAACATGATTCCAGTTATTTCTAAATATTAACAGGTCCCATTTAACAGATGAATCTTTGTGGTTACAAAGGACTGAAACTAAAAAGAAAATATTTGGTCAGAGATCTGAATTTTCCTCCATAACAATAAACATTTAACTCTGGAAGCTTCTGAATACATGACATTATGGTCAAAATATAGCCTACGAGATTTGTGGTTTGTGCAGATTTGCCTTTGGGGGAGTTTAAGAGGAGAAAACCTCACTTGGGCTCCCCATGGTGACACCTTACACCTTCTCCATCCTCAAAGAAGAAGAGGAGACAAGAGCCCCTTTGCCACCCATCTTTGTTTTCTTTATGTGACAGCTGAAGATAAAACATCCTTAACCCCAGTATCATCTGGAATATCTGCCTTAGGAAAGACAAGGCGAAGATCAGGTGGTCCACAAGTTTGAAGCATTTCTTTAGCTGAATACAGAAAGATATTTGTGGTTTAAAATAAACTGAGCCGTGACTCTTGGAATGGGAAGAACGCTCTCTAGACCCAGGAAGGGATTATTATAGGCGAAGCAGCAGTTGTTTGTGGCAGGAGAAATTATTCAGATGATTGCTATTTCTGCAATTCTGGGATGCTCCAGCTGCATAAATTGGAACTGATAACTCAGTCAGTAGCCCATCTGTTTCTAAAAAAGCCCAAAGAGAGATGGAAAAAAAATCGCTGTCAGAACAGCAGCAGTCACGTGGTGTAGGCTGAGCTACACAGGCAACAGTTGCTGGTAGCTTTTCTCTCTTGAGTTTCCAAGTAACGCAGTTGGAATCAAAATTCTACCAGTTTGCTTTACACAATGATTTATCAGTCACAGTACTGGTAACTTTCACTTCAGTTTGGCCAATGTTTAATGATGAAGATGGGGATTAAGAAAGTGATTGTATTTTGAAAAGAAACTGGTTAGATTCAATCATTTGAGCTCAGGAAGAAGAAAGGTAGAAATATTCAGGAGTGAGTTGTATGATATAGCTGAGAAAATGTGGGTTTAAAAGTTAGAAATATCTGAGTTGTCTTTCCAGATCCAGCTCTCATGGCAATATGCTTGTAGACAAGAACATCACTGTGTGACCTCTGAGTCCTCAGATGTTAGAATACTGATTTCATTAGGCCATGAAAATTAAACGAAATAATATCATAAAGCTCCAGGCTTTTGTGTGTTCCACAAATGTTTCTGAGACTTGTATGATTAGCTTTATGCTGTATTCTGAGCCATGATTACTGTTAACTCCTAGGTCAAGTTTGAATTTTCTGGAATCTGTGGTCATTGGAGATACATTTTTCCAAATTTTTCAGCAGTTAGAAAACAGATTATGTTCAAGTGAGTCAATGGAAAGTGCATTGAATAACTTTGTCCGTAAGTCTCTGAATTTTATCACTGGACTTGGAAGATCGGTTTTCAGGAATTGAGCTATAGCTTGAAGAGTATTTTCCTCAGGACCCAACATGTGCATGACTTTCAATAACATAAGCCTAAAAGAGGATAAATGAAAATGTGCCTTACAGGAGGATGAGGTGAGCAAATATATGCAAAGCTGTACATCAGTGGTCAGTGGCTGCCATCTGTGTCTGAGCTGGGCACTGAAGGACGCCACGTGTTTGTTCCTTAACTTTTAAATTTTTAAAACTTTGAAAAAGAAGAGACAAACCAAATTGGAATGAATATTGTTCCAAGCTCTCGGAAGTACTGGGTTATTGCTGTCTCACACTTAGGGAGGAGGTGCTTCCTGATTTGCTAACTCGTCTCCCCTGTGGGTCATTTAGTGGAGTAACTCAGGAGCTAGCTGGGATTGCCAGAAGATTTTTGTGGTAATATCTGTACAGAAAGTTCATCCTTAACCTGAAAGCGTGTAGCAGACAAATAATTTCTTCATAAACTCATCATTCTAACCTTAGCAATTTGTGCTATCCAATATGTTTCTTTTTGTAACATTGACATGTAACTTCCTTTCGTAGTACTGGAGTTGGCCCACAGATCCAACCAACTATTTGATCTGTCTTCTGAAAAGTTTTAACAGGGTTTTTTAAAGAGCCAGGAATTGTCTAGAGTTGGAAATTAGAATTTGGATTGTTTTGTTTTGGCAGTACTGAGGAAGCCAGAAGCACTCTATCATGGATCTAAATCCCCAGCTTTTTTTTTTTTCTTTAAATTTTGAGAAAGGGGCTCACTAAGTTGTCACCCAGGTAGGACTTGAACTTGTGACCCTCCTGCTTCCCCTTCTCCAGTACCTGGATTATAGATGTGTACCACTGTGCCCAGCTAGAATGCCATTAAATTTATTTTCGTGAATCATATCATCTACCTTCTGCAGCTACCGTTATCTTATGAGAGTAAAAATGGTGATATATTAATATGCAATGAAATATTTATTTTATTCTGAAAAATTACATTGACCCCCCAGTTTTGGACAAAGTTCTATGAGTGCCATTGGGAGGTGGGGAGAATTACAAGATTTTCTAGGTAAATAAATTTCATGTTGTTCAGCAGGCATCTTATAGAATGGACCGGAAGATGGGAGGTGATTCTTAGGTACCTAAAATTTCCCAACAATCATGATCTATGAACCTCCCAAGCGTTAACCTCCCAAGTTAACTCTTTGGTGAAATAATTTACAACCTCTACAAATCTGCGGCAACTTTGACATCATGTGCTCTCGTAGCTTTAGCTGTTTCGCATAATATCCTGTCACAATTAATTGATTTCTTTTGGTTTTATAAATTGCAAAAGTAATAATATTCATAATGAAAAATCTGAAAATATAGGTAAGATAATAAGAGGAAAGAACTTATCATGATCTGTGTTTGCATACACTAGAGAAAAGCCAGTGTCAATCAAAAGCCTGTCTGTGGTCTGATGCCATCTGAGTGATACTCTAGAGCAGGCAGCACTGCCAGGGACAACAGATCATCAGTGACTGAGGTAGATCTGGGAGAGGTTTGGACTACAGAGGAACATAAAGGAACATCCGGAGTGATACAAGAGCGCTGTGTCTTCACTGCAGTGTGCTTAAAGGACTGCATACATTTTTAAAAACTCAAGACTATATACAAAAACAGTGAATTTTACTATACATAAGTTATTCTTCAGTAACATGACTGAAAAGATAGCCCCTGTTAACCTCTTCCTACATATCTTTTCCACACATCTTCCTAGGAACATTGACTCCAAATACAGTTTAAAAAATACTACACTCTATTATGTGTCGTAACCTATTTTTACACTCAAAAAAATGTACAGAAGCATGCTTTCTCATCAGTAATCATTCATCTCTCTCATTAAAAGTTGAACATGATTATTTGAATGAACTTGTTATTAATTATTTAAATTAGTTTTGCTTGAATTTCCTTATAGCACATCTTGCTAAGCTTTACTAGGTATGTTCACTACACACACACACACACACACACACACGTAAAAAAAATTCCCCAGAACATAGCTGCTTCAATTGAAAAATAGTGACACCAGTCAATTGCCTAGATAACCTCTTTGGGGATATTCTATTGTTAGACTGAGAGTTATTAGGCAGCGGAAGAGACATCAGACATTTTCCTTGACCTTGAATTGGACATACAGCTAGGGCAGACCAGCCTGCTTAGGGGAGCAGGAACAGGAGCCGTTTCTACCGTAGAGCTCCATTTGGGCTCATGTTAGTCTTTTATAACCTGATGTTTAATAGCAAACTGTTTCTCACGTATTGCCAGTGGAAATATTTACTCCATTTGAAACTCACTTTTTTGGGAGTGTAATGATTGCTATTTTCTTTAAAAGGCACTGTACGTATTTTCCTTCTGACCTCTAAAGGTAGACAGCAGAAAAGAAAATCGATTGTTTTCCTCATAAATTTAAATAGACATATTACCTCTGTTTCCAGAATGACATCAGCTGGATCACTTTGCAGGCTAATGACACTTTTCCTGCCACTTGATTTACCATTGTCGTGAAGTCACTGCACTGTCTGGTTTTCCATCCACGCCTCACGCTTGACGTATTGTGACACTTAAGGTTTCCTATAATGAAAAATAAGAAAAGTCTGACAAGACCCACTGTTTACCATTATGTAGGGAAGAGTCCTCCACTAACTGTGCTTGCTTCTTCCTAGGCCCTGCTCAGTGTGGCTGGCTGTCTCTTCCTATCCCAAAGTTAATGTGTTCTCTGCCACTTCCTCTCCCGTGTGGGTTTTTATTTCTAAGTATGTGCTGGTTTCATGAAAATCTTCCTGCCTGGAAGAGCAAGATTAAAATAGGAAACTGTTTTTTATGTGTAAAGTTCCCCAGTGTTTGGAAAGCCTTTTGGAGCCGGTGTAGGTTTTATTAGCTATCTCTGTCCCAGATTGTCATCCTATGTTCCAGTGGTAGCTTTGCAGAAAGGGTCCCGACCCCTGGATGCTTCTTAGGTAAACTCATATATGGTTTTTTGGCAAATTAAAAAATTAATAAATCTCTGTTGATCATGTTGCTAAAGGCTGGATACTGTGCATTGGGCAATGGAAGAAAATACAGCTATTATCTGGCCTGGTAGGGACAGTTCACTGTTCATTTGAAATTGTTGACTTTGTTTCTTTCTGGAATTACATATGTTTTTCTGCTTGCTCTGATCATTACCTTAAAATAAACCTTAAATATTCTCATGTTCACTCCTTGAAGTGTTGCGATTTGTGACTGCTCAGCATTAGTATTCCAGGCGTGGGCTCCCAGGAATGTCCTAGATTGGGTCTCCCTGGACTGGCAGGTTCCATCTAGCACTTGATAGAGTGGAACCACTCAGGAAATGAAGAGTGTCTTTTGTTGTCATTGCTGGTTTCAGCAGTCTTGGAAGGATAATTTACTTTCCCAAGCTTCATTAGCTAAATGAAACTTAAGTCTTGCTCCTTTAGTTTGAGATGGGTCTGTTTTTTGTTTTTGTTTTTTTTTCTAATTGTTATGTGTCTGATATCATCTCTTGGATTATCTTTCCCTGTTCATGATACGGGGCTTTCAAATCAACCTTATGTGACCCATTCAGAAAGTAGTTCACTACATCTGTCCTTTTGAATTTCCTGCCCCTTGCTGTCCACTGCAAAGCCTGGTCTTCCCGGCTTTGCACTGCTAGACTCAGAAGGGGCTAAAAGTTTGCTTTTAAATCTGCTGTCCATTTTGATGCTTTGCTCTTTTTAAATTTCATTTTGCCCAAGCTGGGGCTGTTAGGAGGGTGTGGACTATAAGATTTCTCTTGCCTCACATGATTGGATGGTGGTTTTGTGGGATATTTGTCCTTGGGCAGAATACCAGCCCAGAGTTTGGAATAGTCATTATAATCACTCATGACAGGCCAAAAACGACCCGCATAACAAACACCTTTCCCCAGAGTCAGAGACACAAATAGAACTGTTGCAACCCAGTATGGCAACAGGAAGCGTCAGCCTGGCCTGGCTGTGGTCACCCTCTGCTTCTAAGAGGAGCTATGTTGTGCCAAAGCTAACTCACAGGAGTAACCTGGAGACAGGCTGCTGTAGGGGATGCAGTTCCACGGACGCCAGAGGTTCCTCCACCTCCCGAGCCTGGATGTGTAAGCAGCAGTAAGAGGGAGATCTGTGTGGCTTTATAGACATTTCATGTATTATACTGATACTACAATGTTTTCTTCTTCATTTTGGTTTTGGTTGCTGTTCTGTGAGTGCGTTCCTGCGTGTGCGTGTGCGTGCGTGTGTGTGTGTGTGTGTGTGTGTGCGCTTCCTCTTCAGGCACCTACCTTTTGATTTTGCACCAAGCATCTTCCATGCCGGGGTAGTGTCCCTGCTCCCCCTGGTGGAAGACTTGGGTCACTGGGCTCAGAACACCTCACACTGCAGGGAAGCAGGTGATTATAGCTGGGCAGTGCCAGCAGGTTCCTCAGCTTCTTGGTTTGAAGTTAGCCAGCCAACAGCAGGGGGTATTTGGTTGTTTTACTGCTGAAGGCTTGGAGAGTCAACAAACAACAATAAAATCCTGGCTTCGTGGAGCTGGCATTTATTGTGTTAAAATATATCAGTGGCACAAATCTTTAAAAAAAATAATTTAAGGCAACGTCCTCCCCTCCCAATCAAAATAAGCCTTATGTTCTTGGAGAGTTGCAACCCAACTCCTCAGTGGCTCTTTATTGTACAAGAGAACTCAAAAATCTAGAAACGATAGTTATAAGTCATAGGCTATTTTTCCCGACATGAATTATACACCCATCCCTGGAGAGACAGCCCCTGTGCCACCAGGGCCATCCTGGAAGGGAGGTGTGGGGGTGCTCTGTCAAGGCCACATTTAGGGACCTTCACGTTTCTGAGTGGCTGTTATAGCAGTATTTTACTCACTGCTTTGCCAATTGAAGTGCGGAGGGATTGCAAACACAGCATTACCTTTATCCAGATGTCCACCAGAAAGTACATGGGGATGGGGACCGTATAAGTAAAGCTTTATTGTGGTGAAATGGAGGGGAGGAGTCAGACAGGAGGGGAAGGATTATAAAGAAGAATTAAGGTGTGTTCTGTCCACATACCAGCTCCCCATGATGAAGGCAATCATTATGTACTGTAACATGTTCTAATGAAAATTTTAAAAAGAAAAAACTCAACAGAAGTTGGATATATTTTACCTTTAATTTTGGTAAACGTTCAAAGTATGTAAACAAAGAGCTACTAATATCTGAGCTCAGTCCCAATTTAATGTTAGTGAAACTATCATTTGTTTTAGTCTTTCATTACCTTTTTAAAAAAAATTTATGGTCCTGGAAATCAAACAGTTTTAGTTTTTATTATTTTTTGAATATCCAAACAAAATGTCAAGAAAGGGAATACTCTCTGTCACCCTACTACCCAGGACACCAGCAGTGTCTTAGATAATATAAGGGACATGATGACCCGGAAGTCAGGACTCATGGACTGTACCACTAGCCAGCTACCAGTGGAATTTTCAAACTGTTCCAGAAATGAAAGAAAAAACCCAGAGGAACCATAACAATAAGATCCCTGTTATACTCATGTACTTCCATTTTGCGAACGCTCTGAAGAAGGCTTTATTTGCATGTACTAGTTGAGAAACAGTTTTGTGGAAAATAAATGATATAAATTTGGCCAGTCTTTGACCCAGAGATTTGCCTCAGTTAATGTTGCAGTCTTCCTCTCCCTCCTTCCCTCCCTCTCTCTCTCTCACTCTCTCTCTCTTATCTCTTTCTCTCTGTCTCTCTCTCAGTTGTGGTAAAAGCCACATAACATAATATTTACCAACTATTTTTAAGTGTAGAGTTCAGTGTACTTTAGTATATGGATCTCTTTTAAACAGTTATTCTGCCAGGAGAGTAAAAGATTTCTTTGCCTCATAAATTTAACCCACTAACTGCTCACCCCAAGTGTTGCTTGGATGGTGTGTTTGTTTAGGTTCTATTGTGAAGGTCACTCAGCAGGTGTCCTTTCAACTAGTCGATTCTTCTTTTGAATCAGTTTGATAAAATTGTCTTTTTTATGTTTGCTGTTATATTATCCTATTTAAAAATTAACAAAAATATATGATGTTTGATCATTCTTGATTTAGATAGTTGGACTAGTACATGGTTAAACTGATTTTTTGTAGCTTTGATAGCAGTTAGACATGATTCTGCAGCAGATACAAAAGTCCAGGCTTAGGGTGACAAAGGGGAAACAAGTTGCACAAAATTATGAGACTGAGTGTGCTCTGAGGCATCGTTACCACCTGACCCAGTCTCCGCCTTTCTAGGAGGTGGCGAGGTGCTTGGTGGCAAGGATTGTCCCATATTAACTTGTGTCTTTTGCAGCACTCGGCATGGCGCCTTCCTTCCTCTAAGGTACTTCAAAGTACTTTGATGCTTGAATGTTGCGTGTTTTGCTGAAGAATCTCTTGATCATTCAGTGCCTCCTGCCTTTATCATGAGAGAGAGGGAGAGCTGGCACACAGTGCCAGGCTCCAAGCTGCATCCTTTGCTGAAAAAGACCTTCCCAGCCCTGCCAGATCACTAGCAGAAAAGACAGCAGATAGGGTAGACCCGGTCCCAGAGCCCGGCCCAGTAACTTGCACCTATTTTCAAGTGACTACCAAACAAAATCACATCAAGGGATGGGAATCATTTTAGGCCTGGAGTTACCTAAATGTATTGACTCAAGGAGCAAACAGTTTCTGCTTTTCCCTGTGGGCTCAGCCTGTCAAGCTTTAGTCTGCTCATTTCAAAGAGCAAGGCCGATCGATACAGATATTATTTAAGGAGGTACTGGAGAAGCTGACCCCAGACAAGAGCATGGCATTCTCGTCCCTGTCCCTGCTGCCTGCTATCACTGGCAATGCACAGTGACTTTTTTCATCAGGCTCTTGCTGTGCAATTCCTGGGCATTTTGTAAAGCTGCCATTGTGTTTTGGGGAAGGGTCCTTCCTAAAAGCAGATTAAAATCTAATGTTATAACTTTTTCAGCAACATAAAATTTCATAGAAAACATTTATATAAATATGCCTCTTTAGGAATATCAAAATTAAATTTCCTGTATCTTGTGAGTTCAAGTGGGTAGACTCTGTAAAATGAATTCCATCTCCTCTGCCTCATATCCTTTCGAGTTTGAGTGGAGTTCACATAAATTACATGTTTCTCTTTGCAAATTGGTCCTCAATCATTCATGCACTAAGAATGCATTGCAAAACTGGGACATCATTAATGTCTTTTTCCTAATAATACCTGGACACAGTTTTGTTTTGCTTTTGTACTTCATCTGCTTAAGCCATTTAGTGGCTAGCAAAAACTGCTGTGAAGGACAAAACTAATACATTAGAGGTAGGACCAAGACGAATTCAGTGCTCAGGTCTAATTTATTCCCAGTTCAGTGTCCTTTCCACCTGGAGGGTTTTTCAGGCAGTGTTCTGTGAAGAATGGCTTAACAGTGTCTTGGTTTTAGCTACATTGCACCATTGAACCCCACTCTTATCCCACCACGGACTCCTTAGGAACCCACAGAACCTGTGCCTTCATCTCCCTGCTTTCCCTCCCTCTGTACCCTCCCAAACCCAGAATATCAATACTTGTCATATAAAAGGTATTGGCATTTTTTTCTTTGACCCCAATAAAAATGATTGCACAAATTTTGATGACCATCTAGAAATTTTGTTCTATGGATTCATAGACTTCAGGGACTGTTGATTTGCTTGGAAAATCTTCCAGTTGTACTGAGGGGAAATCAAGTTGTGTACAGTATAAAAATGCAAATTGGCCAAACAACTTAAATCCTGAGAAATTTCATATTAATTACAAATATGTGGAACATAGTTTTTGAAGCCAGAACAAAATGTGAAGAAACTGAGCTGTGAAACTCAAGTAATTGTGCATCTTTTTATCATCACAACAAAGTACTTCACTTTGTCTAAGGAAAAAGTTGATGGGGGGAGAAAGGCAGATTTTTAACTATACAGCTATTATAAATAGACATCTTGAGCAGTCATTCCTTTGTAAGATCATCTTGCACCACTTAGATTTAAGAATGATTAATTGTAATTGGAAGAAAGTATTTTTAAAGTGCATTATGATCCATTATTTTCAATTTTAGGTATTAGGAGATTACACTGATACTTGATTTTACTTTTTAAATAAAGCACTGTAAATAAGCCTTTGTTGTATTTTCCCCCCTTGAATCTTCACTTCTATGTAATTTCTTTGTATCATGTTATCCAGGTACTTAAAATCTAAAAATAAGGTATGAAGGCTTTTTATTCTCTTTCTGCTCTTGGAGGACACTAGTCTTGCTGCTTAAGTACTGGATCTTTAGCAGTATCCATGCCAGAGAGCTCGGCTTGGGTTTGGCTGTATTTTAGCCCCAATGAGCATAAGAAAAACAAGAATAAGCCACATCATTCTCATATAATTGATTATTCTGGCCATTAAGTGTTTCAGAAAAGTCTGAGGCCATAGCTAGGAAATATCATCTTGGAATTAGAGAGGAATTTTGGATGGGCCAGACCCCCTCCGAGGCCTGACAGCATCTCTCATTGACAGCCTTTGGTGCTTTTAAGAGTGCAGATCAAATTGGAATGATTCGATCTTCAGGACTAGTTAGGATTCCAAGATGAAATCACTCCTGTAATCTCATGGCTCTGAGAGGCTGAGGCGGGAAGATCAGGGAGTTCAAGCTGAGCATAGCCAACCCGAGGACTTAGGGACCTTGTCTCAAACTAGTAATGCAAACAAATTTAAAAGAACCAATCCAGAGTCTTTCTGAGAGCAACAGAGCTCCGTATCCGATCCAGGGTGTGGTGTGAGGTGGATTGGGAGAAGACAGAGATAGGAAGAGGGGCAGAGGTAGAACGTGGAAAGACCACGTGTTAAGCGACAGTAGCTAAGCATGGAACTGAGTGGCAGAGCTCTTGCCTGGCCTTTGTGCTGGAACACAAAAAGAAACAGTGGCAGAAAACGTGGAGAGCAGGGCGTGGGAAGGCTGTGCCCTGGTCAAGGGTAGGTGAGTGCAGAGAGCGCAAATGAACAGTAAATTCAGAAATTTGTGTTTGATTGGATTGCATAAAAGGCCTGAAAGGGAAGTTGACATGACCGCTGGCCAACGTAGGTCCACTTTCTTTTCACTTGCTCCCTCCTCATTACCGACGTGTCAGTAGACGTGGCCATCACAATCGCACGGCCACAGTTACTGCTTACCTCTTGCGTTCTTCTCACTTTTTGTGTGAAGTGTTAGTTAGTTGGCTCTTGAAGATAAATACTTCATCATTCCAGGGCAATATTTCAGGAAACTTGAAGGCACAGTGCGGCACCCTTTTCCGTCCATCCACGCCTTGTGACAAGGTCCATGGGTGGAGGAGAGTGCTTCTCCAGGAAAAGGACACCGCATGTGGGAATTGGGCGCAAGGATCTTGGAATGTTTTGTACTGATAATTGTAATTTGTGTAATTCACATATATATATTTTCATGTAATGCTCAATATGGAGTCGAGGGTGGAGACTCCAGGGGGGTTGCTGGAGGCCCTCTAGATAACCCCTTTGTGAGGACTGGTTGTGAAATTTTACCTTCTGTGAGTAGTATGAGAGAGTTTATACAGAGGCTTTAAATGGGAGA